>JAJSOF020000029.1:27998284-28038284 GCA_025594305.2 Periplaneta americana | reverse complement strand
ATTTATTCATGTTTTACTTATTTATTTATTTATTCTTAGTTTATTATTTACCAATTTTTTTTAAATTTTGATTGACGATAAAAAGAACTGTTGTCAAAGTGCCTAGCTGGACTTCAATTGACCATTCATTTCGCATAGGTTTCTTATGCATTTTCTGTACTTTAAGGTATAACTTTTTATTACGGTGGCTTAATGTCATGAAAGTTATTTTTAGAAGACTTTCCATATACAGTATAATATATTCATAACTGTCATTCGCTTAATAAGACGATATTACGAACTTCCAAACTGAGATTTTTTATTAACGCTGTCTTAAGAACCCACCGGCATAGCTCAAGCAGCAGCGAGTTTGTTTGCTGCTCAACAGTTGCGCTCGGGCGTGGATTCGATTCTCGCTTCGGCTGACTACCTGGTTGGTTTTTCCAAGGTTTTTCCTGCTGTAAAGCGAATGCCAGGTGATTACCTATGGCGAATCCTCGGCCTAATCTCGCCAATTACCATATCGCTATCATCAAATAACGCAATATTTTATACAGCATCTTGAAATAACCAACTAAGACACTGTCTTGTAACAACATAGCTCACCACTGGGGTAACGCAATGCTGTAATGATTGTTACATTAAATACCAAGAAAAAACACAACTTGAAATGAAGTAAAATGTGTCGGTACTCATTGATTCGTCAGCGAAGACACGAAGAAAATCGTCCGTCTGAAGCGACGTCAATACAAAAATACTGCACGAAAGCATTATTAGCCGTAGCTAGGAAACGCGAGTTCATTAGCAATGTTTCACTCGCATGTCAGAATTGACGAATGTGAAAGGAGCGGATTCGCAACTCATTTGAAGACCAACTTCACACTGCAATTCCTGATTGCAGTTTGTCAGTCAGCTTTCAAGATCTTCTTCGGTGAGTAACATTAAAATAATTCTAACAGAGTTCATTCTGGGTCAGAAATAGGATCAAACGCTAAAACCAGTATATAGACAATCATGGTGCAATATGTTTTAGGCCTATTCTAAATCATTAGTAAACAAATAGTAAATATTATTTTCCCCAATATAATTATGTAGATATACCTATTTTCTGAAGTACATTCTCCGTCATTTTCAAAATTGAAACAAGTTTTATCTTGAAAATTCTAACTTTTACAAGACGTATTCATTCTGGGGCCTGTTGCATAAAAATGTAGTTATTCCCTTTTTCCACTCACTGATTCAATTATCTTCTGCACGCCCCACTGTAAAGGCTAGTGGCTGGGCGTCTCAGCTCTTTTCTGAAAATATTTATTGCTGTTCGGAATTGGACGTCTCCGTAATATTATACAACTGTTTAAAATTACTTAAATAAAAGGGCCTCGTTAAGTAATTAACTGTCACGTGATTTCCGCCATTTCTACGACCCTGCGACAAAACCACTTGGACGGACAGGAGGTAGCATGTCTGAGTAATTTTATCTTTTCGGATCGGACAGAAGTGAAGATTGAATTTACAGTACGTAAGGTACTCTTTTATAGAGTAGCTACAGAATTATTTCAACATGAGTTACTAAGTATGAAGGGCGAAACTGGTAATTGGAATTAGATGAAATAGTCTATAGTGCGATAATATGCACAAAAGAACTGAAGCCTGTATCGAAATGAACGGCCACCATTTTCAAACATGTGTTTAAATATCCATATTATGATTATTTTTCAATTTAACTTCATTCTCTATATTGTACGCTAATGTGCTGTAGACAGTATAATATATACTGCATAATAAATACATTCGCATGGATAACTCAGTTCGTGAGTAAAAACATTTATTGTTAATACAGTACTGTATTTTCATTAAAACAAAAATCTAATGAAAATTATCAAACTCAAAATTGCGATATTTCCTAGTTTACGTAATTGGATGAACTACTTTTCTTCCCTCCTACACCTAGTAAAGTGATTTGTTTGTATATTACGCCAGTATCATCGAACTACAGTCTTGGAAGGGGGTAGAAAACGGATTTCCGGTTCTCAACCCCAAAGGTATAGCCAGGTTAATATTAAAAATGTTAGTAAAAATAAAATGATGTCTCTGTATAAGCATACAGTATTCTCCTAGTTCAGTAGAGTCCAACCGTATATATTGTATGAGAATCATAGCTTTATACTGTACAGTATATCATCCATGTAAACATTCGGTCGAGACGCGCTTCTGTATTTTCTTATGCTTGGAGGTACGGAATGTTCTGTCATGATATTATTTGCTCAATTAATTCATATTGCCAGTTATCTCACGTTTTTCCAATTGAATCCCAGTATGTGAAGGATAATTAATTTGTAATGTAATATTCTGCTGTCCAAACTAATAAATGATTTTAATTGAATCGTGAACTACAGAAACTCCACAATTCACAATTTTTCTCAAATCCAGTTTTTCATATGATATTAATATCCATATACAGGCCTTTCAAGTGGTGCAGAAATCAGACTCGTCCAATGCTCAGCGTACATTTCATAACGCCAATAAGTTACATCGAATTGCAGGAAATTGCAGGAACAGCACAAATCCAGGGCATGTGGAATTTTTTAGAAACAAAAAAAAGTCCAGTTTACTTTTCTTTGTTTTTATAGGATGAAAGAAATCTGAAAAACTAAAATACTATAACCTACATATAATTCTGCAGTTTTGTATATTTGTGTACCTTTTTTCAATTTCTTGATAATGCATTTTAGGTAATGTAGCCTATATTTATTGCATTACAGAAATACGCTTTGATTCTTACTTAAACTTGGACTTACTTACTCTACTTTACCCTACCCTACCCTAACCTAACCTAGACCTAACTAACCTAACCTTAACCTGTTTTAGAATAAGGTTACTTACTTACTTTGACTTACTTACTTAAAACTACTTTGGGGCTTTTAAGGAACCCGGAGGTTCATTGCCGCCCTCACATACGCCCGCCATTGGTCCCTATCCTGAGCAAGATTAATCCAGTCTCTACCAACATATCCCACCGCTTTGATTCTGAATGCTTATAATAAAAATGCCTTAATAAACCTCTTGATTGTCCCTCAGAACTGTTGTATTCCCAATTTAAAGTATTTGATATGCACTACGTTTATAACAATGTCATATTGAATGTCGCACACAAAAACCGAAATATATAAGGCGATTCTAAAGTCTTTACCTGGTTTTGGAGGTCGATAGAACAACGAACATGACAGACATCGCGGAAATGTTTATATTAGTGGATAGAATAATATCTCTCCAAGTTTGCATTCGTGGTGTACTAGTAGAGATAACCGTTGGAGGGCACTCATAACGAAAACATAGCCTTCACTCGTGAAAACAAAGCTTTCTGCGTCTTAGAATTTATTAAATGTTATCGGTTGTGAAGGTACAATCATATTTCGTACGAAATACCACCAAAAACCACCTGCAGTCAAAACAATTCTTACGTAGTACATCTAGTTTAAAGAGACTGGCTGCTCATGTGAACCGTTACGATGAACGGGTTTGGGGCACGGAAAATTCTGGTATTGTCCTGATGCACTTAAAAGTGAATGTGTTTTGTGCTGTTTCTTCTTCAAAAGTTTAGGCCTATGACCAAAATTTATTGTAATAAGTGTATTATTTCTTTTCTTTCTATTCTGCTGGTTAATAAAATATTTATTTTAAAATTTTATGAAATGCCCCCCCTGAGCACGAGCATGTACAGTAGTGGAAAAAAAACCGGACCGACCCTTGTAGCTGATTTCAGAGCCTTGTTCACTCCAGAGCACGATAGACTGGTAACTAAGACTTTCGTGGTTCGAATCCTGCGTGGGAAGGAAACTTTTTTTGTTCCTTATTCAAATTTATTCCCAATACTTTTCGATTGCAGCCATATTTTACTACTTAATTAACTTATTATTCCCAGAACATGAATTTTACCTGCAATCGAAAAGTATTGGGAATAAATTTGAATAAGGAACAAAAAAGTTTCCTTACCAGGCAGGATTCGAACCACGAAAGTCTTAGTCACCAGTCTATCGTGCTCTGAAGTGAACAAGGCTCTGAAATCAGCTACAAGAGTCGGTCCGGTTTTTTTTGCCACTACTCCTTTCTGGTGATGCTAAAGAGATTTTTATCTCATGTTTCTTTGTCATTATTATTATTATTATTATTATTATTATTATTATTATTATTATTATTATTATTATTATATTTTATACTTGGTTATTAACGACGCTATATCAAACCTACTAGGTTATTTAGTCGATTGGATTGATGAGAGCAAGATAGTATTTGACAAGATTAAAGAATTTGATTACCTGACATTCGCCTTACAGGTGGGGAAAACTTAAAAAAACCAACCAGATAATCAACTCAAGAACGAATCCGCGTCCGGAAAGGCGAGCGTCTTAGCCGACTGAGCTACGCCGGTGGCTATAGTATTATTATATTCAATCAATCAATTAATAAATCAATTTAGGGCATTTCAAAACCTAAGAGGTTTTTAGCCTCATTCACGATATATCGCCATTCGTCTCTGTTCTCTGCATATACTTGTCGTCCTCCCACTGTAGAAAGATTGTCATATACTTCCTGCTGGAGACGAGGTCTACCAAGAGGTCTAGTACATCTTGGAGAATAGTCGAAATCTTTTCGTAGAAGAGAGTCTTCATCATGCCAGAACGTGTCCAAGCCAAATGTAGTTTCGACTTTTTATTAGGCTATTATGTCCGGATCCTTATAAATATCCCCAAGTTCCCTGTTGTGCAAAATTCCCCATGTGTTATTTCCTTGAACGGGACCAAAAATCTTCCTCAAGATGTTTTTCTCAAAAGTAAAAAGGGATTTTGTTGTTTTTTTTTTTTTTTAATATCCAAATTTCGCAGCAATATAGGAGAGTTGGTAGGATTATAGTTTTATAGCATCTTAATTTTGATAATCTAGAAAGGAGTTTGGAACTAAGCAATTTATGAAGGGAGTAATAACACTTATTTGCCGTAACGAGTCTATGTTCAATTTCTTTCCCAAATAAGCCTGTTTCATTAATTATACTTCCTAAGTATTTAAATTCAGCAAATGCAATCCTCTATTATAACTGACTCTCTATTATTTGAATATATTCATGTATTTAGTTTTGTCAGAATTAATTTTTAACCCTGTTATTCTTGTTTCTTCTAAAGAGTCTAAAACGTTTCTTGATATCATCTTCTGTTTGTCCTAGAAGGACAGTATTGATTAAGGCTGGTTGAATGGAAGAGAAGGCCTTTATGGCCTATTGTCCAGAAAATAAAACATTATTATCATTATTATTATTATTATTATTATTTTAATATCATCAGCATATGCTAATAAATATTAATTAATTAATTCAGGCCTAAATAATAATAATAAAATTTATTGTTATTATTGTTATTATTATTATTATTAATATCATCAGCATATGCTAATAAATATTATTATTATTATTATTAAATTATTATTTATTATTATTAATATCATTTAATAAATATTATTATTATTATCATCAATATGCCCCCTAATAAATGTTATTGTTATTATTATTATTATTATTATTATTATTAATATCGTCAGCATATGCTAATAAATAAATAAATTATTATTATTATTATTATTATTATTATTATTATTATCATCAGCATATGCTAATAAATATTATTATTATTATTATTAATATCGTCAGCATATGTAATAAATATTATTATTATTATTATTATTATTATTATTATTATTATTAATATCATCAGCATATGCTAATAAATATTATTATTATTATTATTATTATTATTATTATTATTATCGTCAGCATATGCTAATAAATATTATTATTATTATTATTATTATTATTACTATTAATATCATCAGCATATGCTAATAAATATTATTATTATTATTATTATTAATATCATCAGCATATGCTAATAAATATTATTATTATTATTATTATTATTATTATCATCAGCATATGCTAATAAATATTATTATTATTATTATTAATATCGTTAGCATATGCTAATAAATATTATTATTATTATTATCATCAGCATATGCTAATAAATATTATTATTATTATTATTATTATTATTATTATTAATATCGCCATCATATGCTAATAAATATTATTATTATTATTATTATTATTATTATTATTATTATTATTATTATTATTAATATCATCAACATATGCTAATAAATATTATTATTACTATTATTATTATTTTATTATTATTAATATCGTCAGCATATGCTTAAATATTATTATTATTATTATTATTATTATTATTATTATTATTATTATTATTATTATTATTATTATTATTTTTGAGCAGCCGAAAATTATATAATTTGCTTAAACTTTTTTCTTCATAATAATTTAAATCCTTCTTTCTAAAGTTCAATCACAACCGCTTGACAGTGGAGAAGTTGCTGATACAATTATACAGAAATCCAATTACTTCTCACATCGAATAGAGACAAATGAAGAGCGAAAAATTCCCAATGGATGCCGAATTACATCTACGCTTTAGCGTTGTTCGAGATTGAAAGCGGTCGTATAGTAGAGATCTTTCTCGCAGTTTTCTTCTCACTCTCTCTCTCACCCTTGTTTTCTTGGCTGTTTTCAGCTCTGTGTTTGTTTTATACTCATGTGGAAAAACGTAACAATCCGCATTCGTTATCTTATAAGAATGAATTGTCAATATACTCTATTGAAATAAAGTATATTTAGAGGCAGATACAAAGTTTTTGCATTCTTCCTACCGGTATACAATATGCAATCCTTCAAAATTATTGTTTGTGCAGCAAATATCTGAAGATCGAACATTTACTGTGGACTGGTTCCATAGAAAAGCACAACTTCTTTCGCTTATAAATAATCTAACATACTTAGGTAACTGAAATGTTCCAATTGACTTTTAACATTATTTATTTATTTGTCTTTGGATAGTACATGATATTTACTATCATTGACTGAGGAAAAACAAGAAAGTGGTGAACAAAACTACGGATTAAGTAATTAAAAACATCATCATCTTCTTCTTCGACTTCCGTGGTTTCAGAGCAGGGCATTTTGAAGATGTTGTCTATCCATCTTCCTGTTGATGGCACAAAATGCAAGATGCTGATGGAAGGATGCCAAGACGATTGAGGTGTTTTCCCAGGATGTCATGTTCAGTGTGAAAACGAAAGATTGTAACTGACATCTTCTGGGTTCAGGAGGTTGTATCCTTCAGTAATTTCCTAGGTTGTTTAAATGTTTATGTCCAATTTTGTTGGTGATTATTTTTTTGTAGTTGCTTGATATATTGTTTTACTGAGTTAAATGACAAAGGTTTCCGTTTTATTTTGAGATTGGCACCCTTCTTAGCTAATGTGTCAGCCTGTTCATTCCGGTGACTACATTGTCCTGGGATCCATTGTAACACAACTGTTTTGCCACGTTCTTTTAAAGTTGCATATTTTTGACAATTATTGATTTGTTCTGTATAGGGATGATCAGTTTTATTTATGGACAAAATGGCTGCTTTTGAGTCCGAGGGATGACGGCGTTTGTAATGTTTTAACATTATCGTTTGCATTAATTTCATCATCATCTTCTACTATTTCTCCTCCTTCTTTTTCTTCACTTCTGGTTTAGACTTTGATGCCTGTTCTGTCTTCACATTTATTAGCTCTACATCGTTCTAGAACGTCCGTTCCTTTTCCCTTTAGATCGGTACGGTTGAACCAGTACAGTTGAGATAGGTACATTTAATTCTTTGAGGGTATCGTCACTTATTAAATCTCTCCTTGTTCATCCCTTCCATCTACGAAGAAATCTCCTCTGTGCCATATACAGGCTAGAAGTGAAATAACTTTGGAGAATGGAAGGGACGATACGGTACCTTCACTGAAAAATAGAAATCCGTGATTAAATGCACAGTTAATTAGAAAATTAAGTTTGAAGTTTCAGCAATCCGGCAACATCGCCGCTAACACACTCTTCTCGTGATACAGATTTAAGAGGTCAACGAACTTGTAGACGAGCTGTTTTCTGGCGCTGTGCTGGAACGAACTCGCAACGTACAGTGCCTTGAATTTAAATATTTTTATGCTCGACCATGCCGAAATGTACTAATTATACACCTGGTAGCTGTCCTTTAATGCATGTCATTAAAGTACACCTACTCATTAAAGGTCAGGTCTTCAGCCAATGATAACTCAGCTTACATGTGTTCAGCCAATGACAAATCAGCTTTGTACCGTTATAAAACCGCAAGTATCGATTATTCTCGGATATGCAATCGAAAGAGAATTAGCGAAAAGTCACGGAGGCTGGAAATCCAATACTGTCGCAGAAGGTTATGTTCTGTTACTATAATAATTAGCGTTAATTGTAAATAATATTCAAATAAATTCAATTTGTCATCTCGTTTTTCAATGTCTAAATCAATTTCAAGGTTATATCAAGATTAATGTTTAATTTATTCTCTAGGTTATATCAAGGTCAATGACATTTGTTTCTCGGAAAAAATCAATACTTTCGCGTCTGCGCACATCTCACAATTTACGAGATATTGCACAAGGTCAGTTCAGCTCCCCAGTCAGATAAGAATAACATGAATACTTATGAATAATTTCAAGTTAGAAATATGGTCGAGCATAAAAAGTCGTATGAAACTTGCCTATAATGGTAATTAAGACCCTCGTATTAAATTAAATTATGTTTCAAAACTCGCGTCTTAATTACTAGCATTATACGCTCGTTGCATAATGTACTATTAAAATTAAATTTACACGAATACCGTCCACACTATTGAAATACGGCAGAGGGATAAATTATTATTTATTAGTTTTCCTATCGATATGGACAAAAATCACGATCCTACTCGCAATAGTTACCGAATAAGAGGTTCTTAAACATACGAGAAAAAGACCTTTTTTTCTAGAAAAAAAACTTAACTTTCCACCAATGTGATATTATAGTTTTTTGTTACATACAACATGAGCGTCCACACCTGTGGAGTAACGGTTAGCGCGTGGGTTTGTGTGGACTCGATGTGCGTTTCTGGCGTATTGTCAGCCCACTCTAGATATGTGGATATAAAGAAAAAAATTGAGACGATGTCGGGTGAAGTTCCTGGGTAGCTCAGTCGGTAGAGCGTTGGTGCCCTCAGCCAAAGGTCCCGGGATCGATACCCGGCCTCGGAACAATTTTTCCTTTGAAATTATTCAAGTCTGCTTCACAGGGAACTTTACCGGAAAGCTAGATTGCATAATCGCTGCTCTGTTAAGTATTACAAGATCCCAATGGTCACCGTTAGGAACACTGATTTACAGCACTGTTGCCATTACTTATTGAATTTCCTAGTAATTAAGACAAGCAACGTTTCAAGTTTACGCTACTACAGCTCTGTGTTATATTACATACATTGATTGCCAATATCAAGATATACTTAGACCATGCTATGAACACACATATTAAATGACATTTTAATCTTTGAAGTTAAATACTGTACACAGTATATTGCATGGCGTTATAGACTTACACAGCAGCAGATAGGGTTACTTTGTTGTGGTTTTCACCTAGATTGTTATTTGAGAAGTCACTCAATTTCTCTCCACATTATGTGAACAAAAGAGGGAGCTGTGTGATGCTAATGAAAAGCTTACTTTTCTCTGTGAGAAATATCGCACCTCCTGGAGTTCCAGCTGATGCATTTTCTCGGGAAATTTCACTAGCTTCACTCCCTTTTCAATATGAATTTTCCTGAGCTTCAAATAATAAGCCGAAATCATTCTTAGAGTGTGGTAATGTAAATAAAGAGAGAGCAAAGAGGAAAATTATTCCAGCAAGAGAAATTATTTTCTGCATCTAATTTCGCAGAAAAATAAATTACATTTTTAAACGATGTTTATCTAGCGTCGATGAAATAGGTTATAGCGAGATGCTACATGATGAGATGAGCCCGAAAATTCCCACGTAATCACTTCACATTCGTCTTACATTTGAAGAAAGCCTAGAAAGACCGAAAATCGTACTGATCACAAGCTGGATTCTAACTAGAGTCGTGCACAACCGGTTACGAAAAATAGAAATGATATATTGCTACAGAAAGCCTGGCGCTATAGACAGTATGCAAAGCTCTTCCGGGCGTACGGCTCTGTATCATGAAAGGCAGACGACATTGAGCCATCCAGGAGTTTCAAGAATCGTTGCAAGTACGCGATTATTATCGTGTATCTTTCAATTGATATTTCCTCCTCTCTTCCCATTCATTCATTCATTCATCCATTCATTCATCCATTCATTCATTCATTCATCCATTTCATTAATCCATTCATTCATTCATCCATTCATTCATCCATTCATTCATTCATCCATTCATTCATGCATCCATTCATCCATTCATTCATTCATTCATCCATTCATTCATCCATCCATTCATTCATCCATTCATTCATTCATCCATCCATTCATTCATCCATTCATTCATTCATCCATGCATGCATTCATTCATCCATTCATTCATCCATTCCTTCATCAATTCATTCATCCATTCATTCATTCGTTCATCCATTCATTCATTCATTCATTCATTCATCCATTCATTCATCCATTCATCCATCCATTCATCCATCCATTCATCCATCCATTCATTCATGCATTGATTCATTCATTCATCCATCCATCCACCCATCCATTCATTCATCCATCCATTTCCATTCATTCATCCATTCATTCATTCATCCATTCATTCATCCATTCATTCATTCATCCATTCATTCATCCATTCATTCATTCATCCATTCATTCATTCATCCATTCCTTCATCCATTCATTCATTCCATCCATTCATTCATCCATTCATCCATTCATTCATTCATTCATGCATTGATTCATTCATTCATCCATCCATCCACATCCATTCATTCATTCATTCATTCATGCATTCATTTATTCATTCATTCATTCATCCATCCATTCATTCATCCAGTCATTCATTCATGCATTTATTCATCCATTCATTCATTCATTCATTCATTCATTCATTCATTCAGGTATTGAAGTTAGGTATCGTCAGAAGCAACAGCATGTATCATGAAGCTGCAATCATTATAGCTTGAGAGTGCTTTATTTTTGTTTATAACTTTTTATCTTCTTAAAATGATTAATTAATGAAATAATAATACATCTACTTAGAATAATTAAAAGGCATAGGCTATATTTAACATTCTCGATCGTTTCGGCTTTATTTTCATTAAAGCTACTCGAAAATCAGGAACAAAATCATCATCTTTAAAATTATCAGAGCATGCTCTGCTTGTATCAAGATTGAATTTATCCTGTCTTTTGTACGCAATTATCAATTTCTTTTCTAATTCCTAAATCTTTACAAATGATAAAGAAAGACAACTCTTTATTTTTATCGTTAGAATTGTTGCATACCACAATAGCACACCTTTGACCTGGCATAATGCATTCAAAACAACATGAACAAGAAAAAAACGAGATACTGCTTTGAAGCTTTTGAGCTTTGGCGCGCTCAGATATCTTGTGACGTCAGAATCGCTCTCTTTTCCCCCGTCGATCCCTCGCCAACAAGCTCGATACTAATGCAACCTATGAGAAGTTTAAAGCCTTGGGCGAAAGTCTCTTGTTTTGGAATTGCATATTTGTAAAAATACGGCAATTTAAAAATCTGAAATGCATGTCGTTCTTGCACGCAGCTTGCTCATAACTAGGGCTAGGATTTTAATGACCTATAAATCATGAAAAAATGTCCTAAAACAATGCATTTATGGCCTAAAAGTCTTTAAAAATGCCCTTAAAATTGATCTTACATAATTGGCTTAGTATAAAAGAGATTTTGTACTACTATTTTTTAGAGTTGTAATTAGGCCTAAGTTAAATTTTACATTATTTTTATAAGTAGTACACTTCAATTAATTATTTTACCTGATGTAGTTTCCATCTATGATCATACACCTCTGCATCGGTATGTGAACGTGAGGTCAATAGTCAGCTGGTCGGTCTTGGCCCTTCATGGGCTGTAGCGCCATGGATTTACTTTACTTTTAGTTTCCGTGTAGTCTACCACAAGGCCACTCTTATCCGGAATTAGCAGGTATAGAGGAGTCTATATTGAAGGGGTGGTTGGACTGATCCATTACATGGGGTGTACTACGTTAAAATGGCAATATTTGTGTAGAAAAACGATTAAAATATTATACAAAATAATGGGTATTGATGGACAAAATATGTAAAGAAAATATCAAAGGAAATAAACATTATTTTACATTAATAATGGAGATTTATGGACAAAATTAAACTAAAATGCCTAAAAATGACCGAATAAAACAAAGGATGCTCTTATGAGTGGAAACAGGCAAAAATGCAAAAAAATGCCCTAACAAATGTATCTTAAAACACTCAGTTTATCACATAACATATAAATACTAAAGCAGCTATGTTTCTGGCTTACTAGAAAAAGATGCAATTTCATCAAAATCCTAG
Source organism: Periplaneta americana (assembly GCA_025594305.2). Taxonomy (NCBI): domain Eukaryota; kingdom Metazoa; phylum Arthropoda; class Insecta; order Blattodea; family Blattidae; genus Periplaneta; species Periplaneta americana. Next base: position 28,025,794 of record JAJSOF020000029.1, on the reverse strand, counting down.
CCCTACAGTCATAACCTACTTGCAGAGAGCACTAGAGGTGAGGAAACTACTTTTTTCCATCCCTTTTAGAAATCTAGACGTGGAATATGTTCACATTAATTGCATTTAAGACGAAATGGATAATATTTAGGTAAACTCACCTGTCATTTTCACACACTCAACAGTGTTTGAGTACATTTTGAAGGAGTTCTTGCTAATTGAACCCTATCTCTCAACTATGCAGTGGATCCAATGCCGTAAAGCGGTGCTTCGCTGCAATATAAATTGCTTATCGGTTTTCTGGGCGTAAAATTATACAGTAACTTAAATGACAGTTACTCTATAAGCAATGACCCTTTTCTTAGATACAGCTAGCATATTGCAAAAATTATTCCAACCAGCATGACAAAGTTCTTGTATCTTGATCTTAAAGATTTCAACGCTAATATTATATTGTAACTCGTTCTGCGAAAAAGTATTGTACATTACTTACTTACTGGCTTTTAAGGAACCCGGAGATTCATTGCCGCCCTCACATAAGCCCGCTTTTGGTCCCTATCCTGAGCAAGATTAATCCAGTCTCTATCATCATATCCCATCTCCCTCAAATCCATTTTAATATTATGCTCCCACCTACGTCTCGGCCTCCCTAAAGGTCTTTTTCCCTCCGGCCTCACAACTAACACTCTATATGCATTTCTGGATTCGCTAATACGTGCTACATGCCCTGCCCATCTCAAACGTCTGGATTTAATGTTCCTAATTATATCAGGTGAAGAATACAATGTGTGCAGTTCTGTGTTGTGTAACTTTCTCCATTCTCCTGTAACTTCATCTCAAACACCCTTAACCTATGTTCCTTTCTCGAAGTGAGAGTCCAAGTTTCACAACAATAAAGAACAACCGGTAATAAAACTGTTTTATATATTCTAACTTTCAGATTTTTTGACAGCAGACTGGATGACAAAAGCTTCTCAACCGAATAATAACTGGCATTTCCCATATTTATTCTGTGTTTAATTTCCTCCCGAGTATCATTTATATTTTTTACTGTTGCTCCCAGGTATTTGAATTTTTCCACCTCTTCAAAAGATAAATTTCCTATTTTTATATTTCCATTTCGTACAATATTCTCGTCACGATACATAATCATACACTTTGTCTTTTCGGGATTTACTTCCAAACCCATCTCTTTACTTGCTTCAAGTAAAATTCCCGTATTTTCCCAAATCGTTTGTGGATTTTCTTAGATACAGCGTCCACACCTGTGGAGTAACGGTTAGAGCGTCTGGCCACGAAACCAGGTGGCCCGGGTTCGATTCACGGTAGGGGCAAGTTACCTGGTTGAGGTTTTTTCCGGGGTTTTCCCTCAACCCAATATGAGCAAATGCTGGGTAACTTTCGGTGATGGACCCCGGACTCATTTGACAGGCATTATCACCTTTACCTCATTCAGACGCTAAATAACCTGAGATGTTGATACAGCGTCGTAAAATAATCTACTAACCCATCTTAGATACAGCCTAGCATATTGCAAAAAAATATTCCAATTAGCAAGACCAAGTTCTTGTATTGTTCGCATACATTCATTTTCCAAATTCTTATGTAATAAAATTGAAGTAGTCTAGTAAAGATTGAAATTGTGCAATTGTGTAATGTATTTTTAATTAAGTATGTCTTCATCAATATATTTCGATCAAGTAAATTTCATGCTCATCGTACAGGTAATAAGTAGAGTTCTATTTAAACCTACGGTACATATTCTTCTAGTACAAACTATAGGAGATAATTCTCCTTTGTTTTACAGTTCCTAAGACTGCAGCTTAGGCCTGTATCTTCAGAAGAGTAGAATTTCCTTTTCCTATGTTTTCTCTATCAAGATTTATGAAGCGTCCTTCCTAATGGGCACTAAGTTATCTGGCTTTAGAACCCATTTGTCTTCTTTCAAGTAATATCTGTTTTAGATATCTGATACCGTAAGGAATATGGATAAAATATTTCGCTTAGATGGGGATATATTTATGGGAAATCCAATACATAGCACCATTATGGACCATAAATCATGATTTGTAAACGATGCTTTACACATGAAGAAGGTGAAAGCTTTTAGATTAAATATCCCTTTCTTCTAATTTGAATTTACTCATGTGAACATCAGTATGTTAAAACTTTAGTACAAACGATTGAAACTATTAAGTAAACTTCTAATATAATAGATATTTCCTTTTCTTTTCCAAAATAATTATTCTTGTCCTATGTTAAGGGGAGAGGATAGTATTTTTTGGTGAAAAATGAGTAAATTTTCAAAAAAAAAAATTCTTTAAAATTCTCTATGATATGTGCCGAATGTATAGCATAATATTTTGTGGGTATTTGTGCCCTTATCAGATTTTGAGACGCCATTTTTTAACTTCCTGCGTTATGGATTTTTAAATCACATGACCCCTCTTATTGTTGTTTTCGGTAAATTGAATTTAAAAAAAAATAATTGTTTCTTTAAAATACTCTTTGATATGTGTGAAATGCATTGCATAACATTTCGTGGGTATTCGTGCCCTTATAGGATGTTGAGACGCCATTTTTAAACTTCCTGCGTTATGGATTTTTAAATCACTCGCCCCTCTCATTGTTGTTTCCGGTAAATTGAATTTTCAAAAAAAAAAAAAAAAAAAAATTCTTTAAAATACTCTTTGATATGTGTGGAATGCATTGCATAACATTTCTTTAAAATGGGTATTTGTGCCCTTATCGGGTGTTGAGACGCCATTTTTAAACTTCCTGCGCTATGGATTTTTAAATCACTCGCCCCCTTTATCGGTTTACGGTAACTTCATTTTTTTGCTACGTTGCCAGACAAATATGGATATAATTTCTGAACTATTAAAGATACATGCATAAAATTTAGAACACACATTCTTTAGACTATTAGGAAACTTTTCTGTAACAGAACTTTTTTAATTGATTTCATTTTAAAACTACGTCCGTTTGTTTGCAAGAAAGTAATTCAAAAAAGTGTTTTTAAATTTTAATTGTTTATTTTACAAATTTAGGGACTAATATCAAATTCTGTTACAGACAGTTTGTAGAGCATGCTTTTGCAAATACATTGCAAAAAACGGGATGAATCTCCTTTAAAAATGTTTAGATATCTCGTTTTCAGTAAAATCCTGCATTGGGTATATTTTTTTTCAAGTCTGGGACCCCAAACATTTTTTTTTTTTTTTTCAAAATATTTATTTTTGGTTGAGTTTATATAGGTATGAGCTCTCTACATACAAAACATTAATATTTTACACCAAATAGGAAAAAAGTTTTAAAAAATACCGTCCTCTCCCTTTAAGACAAGTGTTTGTTGATTATAACTTCTTTTACATAGAAAGCTCACTCAAATTTACGTCAAGCACCTCTTTAATTTCATTAAGACCAAAGGGTTTTTATACTATAGAAAACTTATCAGAACACAAAATAACCACTGCACCACACTACATTTCTCTATACGTATTCTGAAGAAATCTAACTGAAGGTCAAAAGAATTAGCGTACAAAACCCTTGTTCTCCCAATTATGGAATATGGAGCAGTAGGTTGGGATCTGTACAGACAAAACCAAATCGATTCAATAGAAAAGGTCCAACGCAAGGCAGCAAAACATGTCAAAATTAGAAGGGGACATGGTGAAGAGATAGTAAAAGACTTAGGGTGGGAATTTCTCAAATCAAGGCGACGAAAAACCAGAATCACCGCATTGTTTCAGGCACAAATGGGACACAAAGTATGGACCGACATCAATGCTAGATTAGTGACACCATCATACTTAGGCAGGGCTGATCATATTAGGAAGTTTAAATGCAGAAAACAAAGAACGGACGTGGAAAAATTTTCCTTTGTCAACCGCACAATAGTAAACTGGAATAGCTTACCAGCGGCAATCTGTCAGGATGGTCCTCTCAAAATCAATACATTTAAGGAAAGGTTGAGAAGATTAGACTGAAAATGTAATTGTAGGGGCAGTGTAATTATTTGAGTTATGTCCTGTAATTAATTAAGTTGATATGTAATTAATTAAGATGATATGTAATTAAGTTGATATGTAAATAAATTAAGGTGATATGTAATTAATTAAGATGATATGTAATTAAGGTGGTATGTAATTAATTAAGGTAATATGTAATTAATTAAGATGATATGTAATTAAGGTGATATGTAATTACTTAACTTGGTAATAGTTGGGTGAAATAGAAGTACTTATATGCTAGGTTTACTTTTGCTTATTGTGGGCGTTATTATAGCATAGTTTTTATTTATAGGTTTATTGCATCTATTTATTTATAGTTAGAAGTAAATTTACGTTTATTTTATTTTTATTGCAGTAATTATTGTATTATTGTATATTATATATCACTGCCACCGGGTGTATGTAGTGTTAATAACAGATCATGAGGAGAGGTTTGAAAAATCTGAATAAGTTTTTTCCTAACATTTTATTAATATTTTTCTTAAGAAATATATTAATAAAATAAACTAGTAGCATTAAGAAAAATATTAATAAAATAAACTAGCAGTATTTCTCACAAAATAAATGCATAGACACATGCAGCTACCTCATAAATACTTGCAGTAAAAATTTCATCCAGATTGATTAATATTTGGCATAAGAAAGTTGGTGTTGAATCAACAAAAATTAACACAGAAAAATAGATTTGAAAATAAAATGAGTATTTATGTAAATTAATATTCTTCTCAGCTACATTCATCTAGTAACGTCAGGGAGCCAACAAAAGTTACTAGATTTGTAATCAGAAATTTTAAAAAGAATTCTTCGATGAAAAACAATTTTGACAGCACTTTAAATTCCACGCCCCTTCCAGCCTTAATTTAAAAAGTGTAAACATACGAGTATTTGTAGTCAGAATTGAGCTGAATCCATTTGGGGTATGAAAATATAAATTCTGAATAAGTGAAATAGCTAAAAAAAATTTGGAAAAATTTTCATGATTTTCTGTGGAGTCTTCCCTTAAGGACGAGTGGGTTACCTGCTCGAAACCTGGGTACTCAGCGAACCTTAGTATAGTTAGCCGATGTGGTTTGGGAATGCACCTAGCTTGAGGGTTAGCACAATAGATCTTGAAAGGTCACAATTTCACCCACTTTAATTTAATTTAATATAATTCAATTCGAAGTAGCCTACAAGAGAATTACAAAAAACGGTAATGAATGTAATATATTTATGGTAGTGGCAGTGAGCAGAGATTGACTGTAAGCCAGCATTTTCAAGGCCTGACTCTACAAGAAGCTGAATGTCTCTATTCACATTTGTATGGGATTCACTTTCCGCCTGCGAAAAGAAGACATATTGTGAACTGTATATTAATTTTAAGGTTATTTATGCTGCCTTCTTTGTTTCGCCGCACGCCTCGACACTAGCGCTCTTGTGCTCTTTCATGTCGGAGTGGCGAGGCATTAGGTTCCCTCCATTCCTTTGTTATGAAAACAATCTTTCCAACTTCTTAAATGAATTGCATTTACTCTACGTCTGTTCTATTACACCTCTCTGAGTATCTGGGGAAATTACATAACATTCGCTTTTCTCCGAGAGCAACATATTTTAACACAAAACAAACTTGTTATCTTGCGAATTTCTTGGCAAGATAGAGGAAACGATACATACAATATACAGGGTGATTCACGGGGATTTACTGTCACTTAAGGAGCTTATTTCCGAAGACATTCTGAGCAAAAAAGTCACATAAACATTTGTCCTAATCGCAATATTTTCAACGTTACATTAATTTTAATTCCATTATTCATTTTCTGAATTTTAACAATATAATTATATTAATACTGTAACGGTCTACATGATGATACCGGAGGAATGGTTAAATGTGAATTGTAAATATATATTATAGACTAATATCATTACTTTCATGTATTTCAAAATCACTAGAAAAATGTATTAAAGTTCGATTAATGAATTATCTTGATAAACATAATATATTAAATATATTATTTTAATGTACCGAAGTACATATGATATTTCCATGCAGATATTCTGCGTCATCATACGATGAAAGAGTAATGGAACGGAGAAAAACTCTCTCCGGCGCCAGGATTTGAACCCGGGTTTTCAGCTCTCTTTCATCGTATAATATATTAGGCCTAAGTGATAATCAATTTGATTTTCGAAAAAATTTCAGTACAGATAATACAATATATCAAGTTACTAAAAAAAGTTAGAGAATTTGATCAAGGTAACAAATGTATTGGTATTTTCCTGGACATAAGAAAAGCATTCGATACAGTGAAACATGACATCTTAATTGAGTAATTAGGCTTATTAGCAATCAAAGGTAATGCTTTAAACTTAATAAAATCATATCTTAACGACAGAATTCAAATAACGAAAACTGACAATTATTCAAGTGAACCTTCAATTATCAATATAGGTGTTCCCCAAGGCACAGTTCTAGGCCCTATTTTATTTTTAATATATATTAATAACTTATTAATAATTGACTTACAACAATACAATGGTGTTCACTATTCTTATGCAGATGACACAGTTTTACTTTTTGGTGGAAAAACCTGGTATCATGCATATAATAATTCAAATAATGGACTTAAATTAACAAAAAAAATGGTTTGACATAAATTATCTCTCTATCAACGAAAATAATAATTATTCCATTCTCATTATCTGAAAAATGTAACAAACTTTCTACATCTATATTAAATATTAAATTACATAATTCTGATTGTTGTCTTACACAGTGTAAATGTCCGATTATTAAGGAATCCTCTGAAGTTAAGTATTTAGGCATAATTTTCGACAATCATTTAAAATGGAACCAACACATTAATTACTTTTGTAATAAATTACGTAAAATAATGTGTTATTTTGTTTTATTGAGTAATTACTTGTGAATAAGTTTATTACGTACAATATACTTAACTTTATTTCAATCGGCAATTATGTATGGAATTATAGGCTGGGGTAGCTTATTTAAATCCAATTTTAATCCACTTTATTTATTACAGAAGAAAATAATAAAAATGTCTTCATAAACCTACTGATTTTCCATCTCAGAAATTGTTTTTAGAATTTAATGTTCTTAAAAAAAAGACAAATTTATTATATTGTATTAATAAAATTTATACATAAAATCGAAATAATTTTGAATTGCATTCTCATAGTTATGAAACAAAAGGTATGAATTATTTGAGATTGTTTGAACCAAAATGCAATACTGCTACAGTATTTAATCACAGTAGTAATTTAGGTCCAAGAATATATAACAAATTTATATTTAAATATCCTAATCTTGTCAATTCTAATAGTTCTAGTATTAAATTTAAAAAGTGGTGTATGGATTTTATAAAAATTGAAAAATTGTAAATTTAAATTTATATATTCTTATTGCTTAGTAGACATAAGACAAATTAAATATACTTCTTAATTTCAATTCAGGAATCCGCCCCTGAGCACGAGTTCTACTCCTTCAGGGGCGAGCTAAAGTTTTTTTGTATATATTATGTTTTATGTTACAAATATTAGCAAAATAAATAAATAAATACGAAGCTACAGTATGAGCCGTAAGTCAAAGGTACAATTATGAATTTCATAGATATCAATAATACAATTATTACATACTCGTAGACTACGTCAAATGTCATTTGTTAACATTTAGTATGTTATGGCAAAATAAGAACAAAACAAACATAAGTATCAGACTATTGTAAGTGAATGTGGCAATGTCTATCCAGTGTGCGGCCTCTTGTGACCCGGAAACTCGCAACTAAGCTCTCTTCAATCGAACGGCTACTCGTACCTGCTGAAGCCCAAACTCTCGCTCATCTAAAAACTCATTTTTATATTGACATGTTTAATTCGCCAATTACTACTACCAACCGTTTCTTTTCTTCAACCTCAAGCCATAGAGAGAGTGAGAATTCGGAAGACATCTCCTAGAAAATTAACACAGCTTGGGAAAAACTAGCGTTTGGATCTGGGAGCATCAAAGACAGTCCAAGGAAGTGATCGAAAAAATGTTATGTTTTATTTAACGACGCTCGCAACTGCAGAGGTTATATCAGCGTCGCCGGATGTGCCGGAATTTTGTCCCGTAGGAGTTCTTTTACATGCCAGTAAATCTACTGACATGAGCCTGTCGCATTTAAGCACACTTAAATGCCATCGACCTGGCCCGGGATCGAACCCGCAACCTTGGGCACAGAAGGGAAGTGATCGAAGGTCAAGAAATTCAATTCTTGTGCTGTAGTTGTCGAACCCACCAATCACCTAGTAAATCTACATGGAAGCTAGCTTCAGAACTTGTACCGGAGTACAATGCGTCGTCACATGAAGAATATGCTAACTTATTGGTAAAGCCATTTCGACCTGTTTTCGTCGATAAACTTATTGATGCCGATATGCACAAACATAGCAAAGTATGTGATTTATTGCTTCAGCAGTTTCCTACAGTCTTATCTTAAGGCTATGTCTCTTTTACAGATGAGTGTACTATTTACAGCAACATGGACAAACGCAATGTTGTTTTCCGGACAAAGGAAAATCTGTATCGTATATACATTAGAGTTGGATGGAACACAATCTACCAAATGTTGTGTTGGGGAGCAGGTATTGCTGCAAATTATGTGAATAGGCCATATTTCTTAAAGGTACGTTAACGGAATGGTATCTGGATATTCTTATAGCTTGGTTAATATTTATTTATCTATTTATTTATCTATTTATGTATCTATTTATGTATCATTTATCTATCTATTTATTTATCTATTTATCTATCTATTTATCTATCTATTTATCTACCTATTTATCTATTTATTTATCTATTTATTATTTATTTAAGCTAGTCATCAGGCTTTCTCTTCCCATCTACTAAGGGATTACAACTACAATATTAAGAATGCAATTACAATTATAATTACAATTAATATTAAATTTACAAATACAATAAAAATCAAAGTACTAAAAGATTAACTCATTAATAATACCTAGACAGTTTATTGTAAAAGTTAACAAGAGAGAACATATGTTCATATAAACTTTTTTGTTCAGAATCATCAATATTATCACCCCTCAAACCATGTACCTTTCCTCCTTATATATCCTGCATCTACCATAGTGAATCTCTCTGTACTTTTCATTGAAAAAAGATGTATCACATATTTTCACGGGCAAGAACCGGCATCAATAAATATTCGCAGAATCTTAAAGCTATTCCAGAACATTCTTGTCCAGAAGAAATTCCACATTATCTGCCAGAAATTGAACCACATGCCTCTGGCGGAAAAGCTTGTATAAACTAAGGGACGCAAACACCGAATGCGGGAAGATCGATGCAGTATACTACTTACACAGCCACTACGGGGTTAATGTTATTTCAGTTTTCGACGTTATTGCTGTGACATGTGGGTTCTGGCAATTTGCCCTCTGTCATCGTCCAGTTCTAGTTGTGTAAATATCGCGTTGTCACAGCCCGTCATAACTCTTTTAACGAAAAGACCCTCACTATTGATTCTTGGCTTCTCGCGTTTTTTCACACTAAAAGAGAGTGCAAGAAGGATATTACCTTAATGAAATAACTGCACATCGAGATTTCTATCCAGTAAGAAGCTTTATTTTCCTTTCCTTTATTTTTCGCTCACTTCACTTGCCTATTGGCTGATCTCACCATACGTGAGTAGGAACAATTATACTATAAAAATTCAGGGTAAGCCATGAGGAAATGGACATAGTGTGAGGGGTGATAATATTGGTGAATATGAACAAAAAAGTTTCTATGAACATACGCTGTGTTCTTAACAGCATATGACATACAGTTGTTTGAAAATCACGGGCGTCAACCTCATGCGCATTCAACCATTGATGACCAACTCATTGAAAATCACGGGCGTCAATCTCATGCGGATGCAACCATAGGTGGCCAACTCATTGAAAATCACGCGCGTCAATCTCATGCGTATGCAACCATTGATGACCCAACTCATGAAAATCACGGGCGTCAATCTCATTCGGATGCAACCATTGATGACCAACTCATTGAAAATCACGGGCGTCAATCTCATGCGAATGCAACCATTGATGACCGACGCATTGAAATTCACGGACGTCAATCTCATGCGTATGCAACCATTGATGACCAATTAATTGAAAATCACGGGCGTCAATCTCATGCGGATCCAAACATTGCTGACCAACTCACAGAAAGTCACGGGCGTCAATCTCATGCGGATGCAACCACAGGATGACCAACTCATTGAAAATCACGGGCGTCAATCTCATGCAACCATTGATGCAACTCATTGAAAATCACGATCCAATGCAACCATTGACGACCAACTCATTGAAAATCTTGGGCTTCAATCTCATGCGGATACAACCATTGATGACCAACTCATTGAAAATCACGGGCGTCAATCTCATGTGTATGCAACCATTGATGACTAACCAATTGAAAATCACGGGCGTCAATCTCATGCGGATGCATGCCAATGACCAACTCATTGAAAATCACGGGCGTCAATCTCAACGGATGCAACCATTGATGACCAACTCACGGGCGTCAATCTCATGCGGATGCAACCATTGATGACCAACTCACTGAAAATCACGGGCAACCATTGTCAACTCATCTCAATCTCATGCGGATGCAACCATTGATGACCAACTCACTGAAAATCACGGGCGTCAATCTCATGCGGATGCAACCATTGATGACCAACTCATTGAAAATCACGGGCGTCAATCTCATGCGGATGCAACCATTGATGACAAACTCACTGAAAATCACGGGCGTCAATCTCATGCGAATGAAACCATTGATGACCAACTAATTCAAAATCACGGGCGTCAATCTCATGCGGATGCAACCATTGATGACCAACTCATTGAAAATCACGGGTGTCAATCTCATGCGGATGCAACAATTTATGACCATCTCATTGAAATTCACGGGCGTCAATCTCATGCGGATGCAACCATTGATGACCAACTCATTGAAAATCACGGGTGTCAATCTCATCCGGATGCAACCATTGATCACCAACTCATTGAAATTCATGGGTGTCAATCTCATGCGGATGCAACCATTTATGACCATCTCATTGAAAATCACGGAGGTCAATCTCATGCGTATGCAACCATTGATGACCAACTCACTGAAAATCACTGGCGTCAATCTCATGCGGATGCAATCATTGATTACCAACTCATTGAAAATCACGGGCGTCAATCTCATGCGGATGCAACCATTGATGACCAACTCATTGAAAATCACGGGCGTCAATCTCATGCGGATGCAACCATTGATGACCAACTCATTGAAAATCACGGGCGTCAATCATGCAACCATTGATGACCAACTCACTGATGCAAATCTCGTTTATGAACCATTGATGACAACTAACTGAAAATCACTGTCGTCAATATCATGCGTATGCAACCACTGATGACCAACTCATTGAAAATCACGGGCGTCAATCTCATGCGTATGTAACCATTGATGACCAACTCACTGAAAATCACGGGTGTCAATCTCATGCGGATGCAACCGTTTATGACCAACTCACTGAAAATCAACCATTGACGTCATTCTCATCAATATGCGGATGCAACCATTGATGACCAACTCATTGAAAATCACGGGCGTCAATCTCATGCGGATGCAACCATTGATGACCAACTCATTGAAAATCACGGGCGTCAATCTCATGCGTATGCAACCATTGATGACCAACTCATTGAAAATCACGGGCGTCAATCTCATGCGGATGCAACCATTGATGACCAACTCATTGAAAATCACGGGCGTCAATCTCATGCGTATGATGACAACCTTGATGACAACTCATTGAAAATCACGGGCGTCAATCTCATGCGGATGCAACCATTGATGACCAACTCATTGAAAATCACGGGCGTCAATCTCATGCGGATGCATGCACCATTGATGACCAACTCATTGAAAATCACGGGCGTCAATCTCATGCGTATGTAACCATTGATGACCAACTCACTGAAAATCACGGGTGTCAATCTCATGCGGATGCAACCATTGATGACCAACTCATTGAAAATCACGGGCGTCAATCTCATGCGGATGCAACCATTGATGCAACTCATTGAAAATGATGACCAACCATTGAAAATCACGGGCGTCAATCTCATGCGTATGCAAACATTGATGACCAACTCATTGGATCAATCTCATGCGGATGCAACCATTGATGACCAACTGAAAATCACGGGCGTCAATCTCATGCGTATGTCAACCATTGATGACCAACTCACTGAAAATCACGGGCGTCAATCTCATGCGGATGCATCTCATTCACGGGCGTCAATCTCATGCGGATGCAACCGTTTATGACCAACTCACTGAAAATCACGGACGTCAATCTCATGCATGCAACCATGATGACGTATGCAACCATTGATGACCAACTCATTGAAAATCACGGGCGTCAATCTCATGCGGATGCAACCATTGATGACCAACTCATTGAAAATCACGGGCGTCAATCTCATGCGGATGCAACCATTGATGACCAACTCATTGAAAATCACGGATCAATCTCATGCGGATGCAACCATTGATGACCAACTCATTGAAAATCACGGGCGTCAATCTCATGCGGATGCAACCATTGATGACCAACTCATTGAAAATCACGGGCGTCAATCTCATGCGGATGCAACCATTGATGACCAACTCATTGAAAATCACGGGCGTCAATCTCATGCGGATGCAACCATTGATGACCAACTCATTGAAAATCACGGGCGTCAATAATGCAACCATGATGACCATGCAACCATTGATGACCAACTCATTGAAAATCACGGGCGTCAATCTCATGCGTATGCAACCATTGATGACCAACTTGATGAATCCAACCATCACTGAAAATCACGGGCGTCAATCTCATGCGGATGCATCCATTGATGACCAACTCACTGAAAATCACGGACGTCAATCTCATGCGGATGCAACCATTGATGACCAACTCATTGAAAATCACGGGCGACAATGTCATGCTGATACAACCACTGCTGACCGACTCATTGAAAATCACGGGTGTCACCTCATGCGGATGCAACCATTGATGACCAACTCATTTAAAATCACGGGCGTCAATCTCATGCGGATGCAACCATTGATGACCAACTCATTGAAAATCACGGGCGTTAATCACATGCGTATGCAACCATTGATGACCAACTCATTGAAAATCACGGGCGTCAATCTCATGCGTATGCAACCATTGATGACCAACTCATTGAAAATCTCGGGTGTCAATCTCATGCGTATGTAACCATTGATGACCAACTCACTGAAAATCACGGGCGTCAATCTCATGCGGATGCAACCATTGATGACCAACTCTCTGAAAATCACGGACGTCAATCTCATGCGGATGCAACCATTGATGACCAACTCATTGAAAATCACGGGCGTCAATCTCATGCGGATGCAACCATTGATGACCAACTCATTGAAAATCACGGGCGTCAATCTCATGCGGATGCAACCTTCGATGACCAACTCATTGAAAATCACGGGCGTCAATCTCATGCGGATGCAACCATTGATGACCAACTCATTGAAAATCACGGGCGTCAATCTCATGCGGATGCAACCATTGATGACCAACTCATTGAAAATCACGGGCGTCAATCTCATGCGGATGCAACCATTGATGACCAACTCATTGAAAATCACGGGCGTCAATCTCATGCGGATGCAACCATTGATGACCAACTCATTGAAAATCACGGGCGTCAATCTCATGCGTATGCAACCATTGATGACCAACTCATTGAAAATCACGGACGTCAATCTCATGCGGATGCAACCATTGATGACCAACTCATTGAAAATCACGGGCGTCAATCTCATGCGTATGTAACCATTGATGACCAACTCACTGAAAATCACGGGTGTCAATCTCATGCGGATGCAACCATTTATGACCAACTCATCAAAATCTGAAAATCACGGATGCAACGGCGTCAATCTCATGCGTCATGCAACCATTGATGACCAACTCACTGAAAATCACGGGCGTCAATCTCATGCGGATGCATCCATTGATGACCAACTCATCTGAAAATCACGGACGTCAATCTCATGCGGATGCAACCATTGATGACCAACTCATTGAAAATCACGGGCGTCAATCTCATGCGTATGTAACCATTGATGACCAACTCATTGAAAATCACGGGCGTTAATCTCATGCGTATGCAACCATTGATGACCAACTCATTGAAAATCACGGGCGTCAATCTCATGCGTATGTAACCATTGATGACCAACTCACTGAAAATCACGGGCGTCAATCTCATGCGGATGCATCCATTGATGACCAACTCTCTGAAAATCACGGGCGTCAATCTCATGCGGATGCAACCATTGATGACCAACTGATTGAAAATCACAGGCGACAATGTCATGCGGATGCAACCACTGCTGACCAACTCATTGAAAATCACGGGCGTCAATCTCATGCGGATGCAACCATTGATGACCAACTCATTGAAAATCACGGGCGTTAATCTCATGCGTATGCAACCATTGATGACCAACTCATTGAAAATCACGGGCGTTAATCTCATGCGTATGCAACCATTGATGACCAACTCATTGAAAATCACGGGCGTCAATCTCATGCGTATGTAACCATTGATGACCAACTCACTGAAAATCACGGGCGTCAATCTCATGCGGATGCATCCATTGATGACCAACTCATCTGAAAATCACGGACGTCAATCTCATGCGGATGCAACCATTGATGACCAACTCATTGAAAATCACGGGCGTCAATCTCATGCGGATGCAACCATTGATGACCAACTCATTGAAAATCACGGGCGTCAATCTCATGCGTATCCATTGATGACCAACTCATGAAAATCACGGGCAATCTCATGCGTATGCAACCATTGATCACCAACTCATTGAAAATCTCGGGCGTCAATCTCATGCGTATGTAACCATTGATGACCAACTCACTTGAAAATCACGGGCGTCAATCTCATGCGGATGCAACCATTGATGACCAACTCATTGAAAATCACGGGCGTCAATCTCATGCGGATGCAACCATTGATGACCAACTCATTGAAAATCACGGGCGTCAATCTCATGCGGATGCAACCATTGATGACCAACTCATTTAAAATCACGGGCGTCAATCTCATGCGGATGAAACCATTGATTAGCAACTCATTGAAAATCACTATTATTATTATTATTATTATTATTATTATTAGTATTATTATTATTATTATTATTATTATTATTATTATTATTATTATTATTATTTTTATTATTATTATTATTATTATTATTACTACTTTTTCCTCAACCTAAACCTGTAATTTTTATTGAAGGAAAAATGTTTGTGAATGAATATAACTTGAGAGTCCCTGGTTCAAATCCTGGTACGGATGAGTTACCTGGTTGAGATTTTTTCCGGGGGTTTCTCTTAACCCATTAAGAGCAAATGCTGTGTAACTTTCTGCGCTGACTTTGGACTCATTTGGCTGACACTATCACCTTTATTTCACTCAAACGCTAGATAGCATTTGAATTAATAAAGTGTCGTAAAATAAACCAATTAAAATTACTTAAGACATTTTATACGTCCTAGTATTTTCCACAGATCTCTCTTCCAGTCTGAGTCCTTCAGTGTAACATATTTAGTTTATGAATGTATATATGAATAAAATATTGCCATCACGATGTGAAAGATAGAAAAATATAAAGGTATTATAACTATAGGTAAAACATTAAAATTATCCATTATTAACAAAAACTTTGTACAATGGGACACAGTTCATCTGCATTTATTGCAGTCCCAGGAGGGGACTCCGCCCCGTATCGGCGTACTGTCTTGTAAACTCCCTCTTCTCACAATTCGAATTCATCTATCGTCATATCAAGTGACAAGCCTCTTGCTTCATTGCGAATAAATGACGTGATTCATTAGTGAAGATAACAGAAAAGAATAACAATTGACAAGATGTCTTCGTGCAACATTTCGATAATTTGACAGGCAATCTCAAGATAACATACCATTATTATCTAAGATGAGATAGAATATTGGATATCCTATGCAAATGACGCAGGAACGGTGAGAACTGAATCAATTCCTACAATAACGGCATGTCAACTATTTTTGTATTGCTCGCTACATTTGCATTTAGCACAAAATAATTCTAAATATAACATTCATACAGCTTTCGATATCTCTCAGAATCTGGGAGACTTTCTGTGAGAAATGAGATGCCGTTTTCTTCGAGACTGTTACATTCCATCAGAACGTCGTCACCGACGGTATGATTCCTGTCATTTTAAAATGTGATATAATTAATCACACCATAATAGAAATGTGTTCTTATTACAAAGATGATGAGCCACATATTTATACCCGGGCTATATCCGATAACGTGTGTTGTGATAAAACTTGGATAATGTTCATAAATTATCTTACGTTAAATTACTTAACATTATTTCCATACTGTGCTATCTTTAGAGAGAAACAAACGAGTCATAATTCACTTATTTCATATTTTCTTTCCAATTAGTTGATATTTATGTAAGCAGTTCATTTTAGAGGTTTTCATTTATCTAGAGAAAATCAAAACTAGAGTGGGCTTTAAATGACTATTACACGATTAGAAGAAAGTATCTATCTATCCGTCCGTCCGCCCGCCCGCCCGTCCGTCCATCCATCCATCCATCCATCCATCCATCCATCCATCCATCCATCCATCCATCCATCCATCCATCCATCCATCCATCCATCCATCCATCCATCCATCCATCTATCTATCTATCTATCTATCTATCTATCTATCTATCTATCTATCTATCTATCTATCTATCTATCTATCTATCTATCTATTTATCTATTTATCTACTCATTTGTTTATTTATTTATTTATTCATTCATTTATTTACTTCTTATTTATTTATTTATTTATTTATTTATTTATTTATTTTTATTTATTTATTTATTTATTTATTTATTTATTTATTTATTTATTTATTTATTTATTTATCTATTTATTTATTTATCATCCTACCAGATATCACATATAAATACAAATAATAATATTCATTGTTCAGAAGATTACAGCTTTCTTTTTCTGCATTTTATTTTACACTGTGCATCAGGTACATCACGAGCTAAAGTCCAACAATAGTCTGCTAGCATATTGGTACTCCACTGTCCTTGGTATTTTTTTCCATAGTTGAAATTTCTTGATGAAAGCGCTCCTCATGCTCATCACTGATATCGCCACAATTCTCGGGGAAAAAGTTAAGACATTTAAAACCCATAGTTTCATATGCCAACATTAAAGTCACTTATAGCAGGAAATTTTTCCTGGATATATTTAAATGCATCAGTTTTATGATTCATCCCTTTAACAAAATTCTTCAATAACGCTAAACTTAATGTGTAAAGGGGGTAAAATTACTTTACTTTGAGACACAAGGGATTAATGTAGCTTATATTTTTCTTCCCTGGCTCTAGTGGTTGTCGTTTTATTTTATAATGCCTTTTTCTCGAGAGCGACTGTCCCATTCGCACAGAAAGCAGCAACATTCTGGGTAGCCTAATTGCATTCCAAGAAGCAATGCTACAACCTTCAAACCCGCACATATGAACATTATCATTAAAGCACGCTTTAAGGGAAGATTCCACTGAAAATCATGAACATTTTTCCAAATTTTTTTAGCTATTTCACTTATTCAGAATTTATATATTTCCATACCCCAAATAGATTCAGCTGAATTCTGATTACAAATACTCGTATGTTTACACTTTTTAAATTAAGACTGGAAAAAACATTCGAGATTTATATAAGGGTATAAAGGAATTTAAGAACGGATATCAGCCAAGGGTAAACGTGATCAAGGATGAGAATGGTGACTTGCTTGCAGACTCTCCATCAATCCTAAACAGATGGAAAAACTATTTTGCGCAACTACTAAATGTACATAGGCCAAATAGAAATGATCGGGACGAAATTGAAATACAAACTGCTGAGCCATTTATACCCGAACCCACGCTTTCAGAAGTCGAAATTGCGATAGAAAATCTGAAAAAGTACAAGTCTCCAGGTATCGATCAAATTCCAGCAGAATTAATACAAGAGGGCGGAAGCGCATTATATAGCGAAATTTATAAACTTGTACTTGCTATTTGGGAAAAGGAAATTGTACCAGAACAATGGAAGGAGTCCATAATTGTACCTATTTTTAAAAAGGGGACAAAACCAACTGTGGTAACTTTCGAGGAATATCACTTTTGTTGACGTCGTACAAAATTTTGTCCAATATTCTTTTGAGAAGATTAACTCCGTACGTAGATGAAATTATTGGGGATCATCAGTGCGGTTTTCGGCGTAATAGATCGACTATTGATCAGATTTTTGTATTCGACAGATAATGGAGAAAAATGGGAGTATAAGGGTACAGTACATCAGTTATTCATAGATTTCAAAAAGGCATATGACTCGGTTAAGAGGGAAGTATTATATGATATTCTTATTGAATTTGGTATTCCCAAGAAACTAGTTCGATTAATTAAAATGTGTCTCAGTGAAACATACAGCAGAGTCCGTATAGGTCAGTTTCTATCTGATGCTTTTCCAATTCATTGCGGGCTAAAGCAGGAGATGCACTATCACCTTTACTTTTTAACTTCGCGCTAGAATATGCCATTAGGAAAGTTCAGGATAACAGGCAGGGTTTGGAATTGAACGGGTTACATCAGCTTCTTGTCTATGCGGATGACGTGAATATATTAGGAGAAAATACACAAACGATTAGGGAAAACACGGAAATTTTATTTGAAGCAAGTAGAGCGATCGGTTTGGAAGTAAATCCCGAAAAGACAAAATATATGATTATGTCTCGTGACAAGAATATTGTACGAAATGGAAATATAAAAATTGGAGATTTATCCTTCGAAGAGGTGGAAAAATTCAAATATCTTGGAGCAACAGTAACAAATATAAATGACACTCGGGAGGAAATTAAACGCAGAATAAATATGGGAAATGCGTGTTATTATTCGGTTGAGAAGCTCTTATCATCCAGTCTGCTGTCCAAAAATCTGAAAGTTAGAATTTATAAAACAGTTATATTACCGGTTCTTCTGTATGGTTGTGAAACTTGGACTCTCACTCTGAGAGAGGAACATAGGTTCAGGGTGTTTGAGAATAAGGTGCTTAGGAAAATATTTGGGGCTAAGAGGGATGAAGTTACAGGAGAATGGAGAAAGTTACACAACACAGAACTGCATGCATTGTATTCTTCACCTGACATAATTAGGAACATTAAATCCAGACGTTTGAGATGGGCAGGGCATGTAGCACGTATGGGCGAATCCAGAAATGCATATAGAGTGTTAGTTGGGAGACCGGAGGGAAAAAGACCTTTAGGGAGGCCGAGACGTAGATGGGAGGATAATATTAAAATGGATTTGAGGGAGGTGGGGTATGATGATAGAGACTGGATTAATCTTGCTCAGGATAGGGACCGCTGGCGGGCTTATGTGAGGGCGGCAATGAACCTTCGGGTTCCTTAAAAGCCATTTGTAAGTAAGTAAGTAAGGGGGCGTGGAATTTAAAGAGCTGTCAAAATTATTTTCATCGAAGAATTCTTTTTTAAAATTTCTGATTACAAATCTAGTAACTTTTTGTTGGCTCCCTGAAGTTACTAGATGAATGTAGCGGAGGAGAATATTAATTCACATAAATATTCATTTTATTTTCAAATCTATTTTTCTGTGTTCATTTTTATTGATTCAACACCAACTTTCTTATGCCAAATATTAATCAATCTGGATGAAATTTTTACTGCAAGTATTTATGAGGTAGCTGCATGTTTCTATGCACTTATTTTGTGAGAAATACTGCTAGTTTATTTTGTTAATATTTTTCTTAATGCTGCTAGTTTATTTTATTACATTTCTCACAAAATAAATGCATAGAAACATACCTCATAAATACTTGCAGTAAAAATTTCATCCAGATTCATTACTATTTGGCATAAGAAAGTTGGTGTTGAATCAACAAAAATGAACACAGAAAAATAGATTTGAAAATAAAATGAATATTTATGTAAATTAATATTCTCCTCCGCTACATTTATCTAGTAACTTCAGGGAGCCAACAAAAAGGTACTAGATTTGTAATCAGAAATTTTAAAAAAGAATTCTTCGATGAAAAACAATTTTGACAGCTCTTTAAATTCCACGTCCCCTTCCAGCCTTAATTTAAAAAGTGTAAACATACGAGTATTTGTAATCAGAATTGAGCTGAATCCATTTGGGGTATGAAAATATAAATTTTGAATAAGTGAAATAGCTAAAAAAATTTGGAAAAATGTTCATGATTTTCAGTGGAGTCTTCCCTTAAAGAAATACACGTCTTACACAGAATACTAACACCACGAAAATCTCCTGGTATACTGAAGCAATTTCATACCCGTTTCTCCCTCTTCAAATGGAACCGAAAAAGGCAATAAAACAATTTCCGCTTCTAGAAGTGGTTTGATGGGGTGGTCTATTGCAAAATATGAACTACAGTAATGTAATTAAAGCTCACAGTGAAAGAAATACACATCTCAAGTAAAATCAGCTAAACAAAAGCCAATTCATACCGCGAACCTGTTTCCCCCCTCCAAATAGACTCGTAAAAGGGCACTAAAATAATTTCCTTTTCTACAAGTGCTTCTAACATGGTGGTCTACTTATAATAATATTGATTTCACATAATGGTTTGTCACATTTGTAAAACAAAGTAGTTACACACGAAATACGGTGATTTTTTAAATTAAATGCATAGAAAATTAATTATATTGTGCATCTCGAAAACCCTAACTGGTGGAACATTTTGCTTCTTATTTTTTAATTCAGGAAGTCAAAATTAGTAAGGATTTGTTAGTTTTATGTCTGGCGCAAAATGACTGTTGACCAGTGTTATCTTTTAAATGTCGATTTTCGTAGATGAAAGAACTACAATAGAAATATTAACAGTATACGAATACGTAGGTCTATTTTTCATACATATTTCCTAAGAATTGATAATAATTGCATAAATATCGGGTAGGGCCAATGACTTAGTTTTCGAGTTCTCTACATTAGAAACCAATTAAGATTATATTTTTTTACGTTGACCAACGTCAAACCAATGTTTGTATCTTTCTAAAGGTCAGTTGTTTGCAATGGGAAATATGTCTCCAAGATGTTCCCGAGTGTATTTAAGATATTAGTTTGCCATCCCCAATGTAACATCTGGAAACATAATTTCTAGGAAAGCACTTATTGAACAAATATCGCTTCAGACAAGCTGAAGGAAATAAAACCTCTCACAGATAAACATCGTGGACTTGAGACTTAAAGTGGTAACGTCAGAGATGTGAAACATGGAATTATACTCTTAAGCGGTGCTTATGGAAACCACTTTAATATTCCCACAATTTGGATTACTCCTGCTCTAACGGCTAAAGAACCACTATTCTTTTCTTAGAACCGGATTCAACTTCCGATGAACCAATTTATTGAGAGCAAGGAATGTGTATTATATATTTAGTAAAACAACCATGCCCTCTCAGTCCTGCTTTTCTTAATATGCAAATATTGACGGTGACAATTTAATATGTTAGAAACTTTTTTTTAACATGACACTTAGAAGGATATACATACAGGGTTTTTCAAAAATACGGGGCATAATTTCAGGTATGTATTTCCCACATGTAGACAATCAAAATAGTTCATTACAACATGTGTCCGGAAATGCTTTATTTCCGAGTTATGGCCTTCACAACATTGAAATTCACCGGAACGTTTTTCTTTCCGCAGGTCGTTGCCGTCAAAGGAGACATTAAGAGGGCACTCTGACAGTTCATTCCGAGGCGAAGGTTACATTCAGTGTTGTGTAGGCGTTAGACTGTGCGACATGTATTCAAATCAAGAGCTGGCAGAGATACACTTCATGTACGGTAAGGCGGACGGCAATGCTGCGCTGGCTCGTCGTTTGTACCAGGAGAGATACCCACAGCGACAATGACCAGATCGGAAGACATTTGTACGTCTCCATTACCGTCTCAGTCGACCTGGTTGGCATGTTGGTATAGAGCTGGCCTTCTATGCCCAAGGTTGCGGGTTCGATCCCGGGCCAGGTCGATGGCATTTAAGTGTGCTTAAATGCAACAGGCTCATGTCAGTAGATTTACTGGCATGTAAAAGAACTCCTGCGGGACAAAATTCCGGCACATCCGGCGACGCTGATATAACCTCTGCAGTTGCGAGCGTCGTTAAATAAAACATAACATATCCTAACAACATTACCGTCTGTGCGAGTATGGAAAATTTAACTCTCCTGGTCTGGGAAGGGGACGAGCAAGATCTACAACTACAGAAGTACAGGAGGAGATTCTGGAGGCTGTGAACATGACTCCTTCCATCAGCACACGAAGGGTAGCGTTGCAAGTCAATGTTCCTCATACGACTGTCTGGAGACTGTTGAAAGAGTATCAATTGTATCCTTATCATTTGCAACGTGTACAGGCCCTGTCACCAGCAGATTACCCTGCACGAGTTAGGTTCTGTCAGTGGTTCTTGCAGCAGTGTGGTGTAAATCTGAGCTTTCCTGCCTTAGTATTATTTACAGATGAAGCACAGTTCACAAGAGATGGCATAACAAATTTCCACAATCAGCATGTATGGGCGTATGAAAACCCACGTGCAACTGTTCCATCTCATCACCAGGTGCGGTTCTCCCTCAACATGTGGGCCGGTATCATTGGTGATCGATTAGTTGGACCCCATGTACATGTAAACAGACTTACGGGGCAGGCATACACAAACTTCCTGGAAAACACCATACCTCATGTTTTAGAAGACACTCCACTGATCAATCGTCAACACATTCACTTCTTGCATGATGGCGCTCCTGCACACTTCAGTCGTACGGCTCGCCGGTACTTGGATCGAAGGTTTCCTGATCGATGGATAGGTAGAGGTGGCCCAATTGCTTGGCCTCCACGCTCACCTGATCTGAACCCTCTCGATTTCTACTTGTGGGACCATTTAAAATCATTGGTTTATTCGTCTCCGGTGCCTGATTTGGAATCTCTTCGGAATCGAATTGTGGCATGTTCTGAGGACATAAGCAATACTCCTGGAGTTTGGGATCGTGTTCGCAGGTCAATAAGACATCGATGTGAGGTCTGTATTCAAGCCGGAGTTGGACATTTTGAACATCTTCTGTAATGACAACGACCTGAGGAAAGAAAAACGTTCCCGCGAATTTCAATGATGTGAAGGCCATAACTCGGAAATGAAGCATTTCCGGACACATGTTGTAATGAACTATTTTGATTGTCTACATGTGGGAAATACATACTTGAAATTATGCCCCGTATTTTTAAACACCGTGTATATATATATATATGTCGGCCTGGTTGGCGCAGTTGGTATAGCGCTGGCCTTCTATGCCCGAGGTTGCATGTTCGATCCCGGTCGATGGCATTTAAGTGTGCCGGCACACCGGCGACGTTGATATAACCTCGGCAGTTGCGAGCGTCGTTAAATAAGCCATAACATTGTTTTATACTTTTATGTACCAATAAGAAATACGAAGTCTATAACAACCGTGGCGAAAATGCAGTCGTGCGCCGAGCCACTGTGTAACCTGCAAAGTGCATCGCACCTATGGAGGGAGGCGGACACCTGAAGGGGAAGTGAAGCAACTGTCTGACTTATTAACGGATTTTCATTTTCCTTACGTCAAGCACTTAAATATAATTTTATAGAGTATAAGGTTACAAACTTATGTTTAGTACGTGTAACGAAGAAAGAAATGAACAATAAATGAACAATATCACAACCTAAAATTAACTGTCTTCAGAATGTCTCTGCGACAAAGTTTCAAAATCAGGAATTATGTCACTTACTGCCAGTCGTAGTTGATCACGAAGGTGTTTGTCTGTCAGTCGTCATCTAAATTTGATTTTTACTATTTTCATTGTTGAAACGTAAGTTGTAGCGAACATGGCTTCAACAGAGCAAGCGAAAGAACGAAGCTTCGGATATTTATTTTTTGGCAAAGATTTGAAAAGTTCAACATTTGTCAAGTCCTTACATCTAGCTTTCATTTAACATCACATTGTAAATATGTGAGTTTAAATTGAAGATCTAACCGCATTACTCGTACATCTTCTGAAAAAGGATCGAAATAATAATAATAATAATAATAATAATAATAATAATAATAATAATAATAATAATACTTGAACCTTTCGTTTTTGTAGAGGTACACGGTTTCGAGAGAGACATTGCGACGATACGCCACTCGCAGGTCAGAGACAAATGGAACGGAGTTTGATTCCAGTGAGTGAGAGAGAGGGGGTTGGGGGAGGAAGAGACATGCACAGCTATCATTGCGAGCCACAATGTGCTCGTGAGTTACATTTTCGCCACGTCTATAAGATAAGAATTAAATTATTTTCATAAAGAGAAAAAATAGACAATTATAAAAGACATGGGTATGAACACATGCTAAGAATGCCATAGTCTAGACTTTTTTATTTTTATTTTATTATTTTACGACCCTGTATTAACATCCAGGTTATTTAGCTTCTTAATGATATGAAGGTGATAATGCCGGTGAAATGAGTCCGGAATCCAGCACCGAAAGTTACCCAGTATTTGCTCTTATTGGGTTGAGGGAAAATCCCGGATAAAACCTCAACCAGGTAACTTGCCCCGACCGGGATTCGAACCCGGGCCACCTGGTTTCGCGGCCAGACGCGCTGACCGTTACTCCACAGGTATGGACAGTTTAGACTTCCTAAAGTTCTTCTAAAATCACAAAACAATTGCAACTAATTTCCTGCAAGACCTATTACAAGATGGGAAGATGAATTTTAACTCTTGAACGGCCTAAACTTTGAAAGAAGAAGATATAGGCTTTAAATATGAGTAAACATGTATATTCTGTGGAGGGTATGTTGTTTTACGACGCTTTATCAACTACTGTGCTCATCTAACGTCTGAATGATATGAAGGTGATAATGCCAGCGAAGTGATCTGTGGAAGGTGTATAATGAAAGAGTGAAAAAAAGAAGCTTGCATAATAGTACATTATGCAACGAGCCTATAATGATAGTAATTAAGACGCGAGTATGTTTCATACGAGCGTCTTAATTACCATTATAGGCAAGTTTCATACGACTTTTTATGCTCGACCATATTTCTAACTTGAAATTATTCATAAGTATTCATGTTATTCTTATCTGACTGAGGAGCGGAACTGACCTTGTGCAATACCTCGTAAATTGTGAGATGTGCGCTGACGCAAAAGTATTGATTTTTTCCGAGAAACAAATGTCGACATTGACCTTGACATAATCTATAGAGTAAAATGAACATTAATCTTGATATAACCTTGAAACTGAATTAGACATTGAAAAACGAGATGACAAATTGAATTTATTTGAATATTATTTACAATTAACGCTAATTATTATAGTAACAGAACTAGTTGTCTTTCGATTGCATATCCGAGAATAATCGATACTTGCGCTTTCATATTGCTACTATGGTATTTTCTGATTGGTGGAACACCTGAACTTTAATGAATAGGCGTACTTTAATGAGGTTCATTAAAGGGCTGCTACCAGGTGTATAATTACAACATTTCGGCATGGTCGAGCATAAAGAATTAAAAATTTTTGGAGAAGAAACTATCTTCCGATTTATTCTGTTAACATACGGTACTGAGATTGATAAATAATAAATTTTACTCACGCATATTGCCAATACACATCATATCTTAAATTTATATGCAGCTAGTGACTGGAAAGTCGGAGAGATGCTAGGACTGTCACCGGCATCACAAGTAACAAGTAAGGAAAGCATTTCTCCGCAAATGTTTTATAACTATGTTTAAGTAAGTAATAAAAGCCATCTTATTCGAGCTTGTTTTTAATGACACTTTTGACCTACATGCAGACATATTCGTTTATCTGGCATTTTCTAAAGACCCATTAAAATTTATGCTACTCTTAAGCATCTGAGCTCTGTAATTCCCTCTGTGATGTGTATTAGAATATCAACACGTGACCCGCACAAAGAGAGACGTAAGGAAAGACGCTGTGGCGTGTAATTTCCTTCAGTTTAAAGAGCACTTGCTTTCTACTTTACCTCAAAGACTTCACAAATAAACAAGGTCACGCTCTTTTCAGCGTAATGTAAACATAACCTCTTGTTCAAAGAAATAATTAACAAGCGCTTTGAGTTCGGTTCGCACCATCCCTTATCCGAAATAAAGAAGGAGAATACGTTTACCTACTTGAATTACTTTCAATAGGCCTAGAAACTTCATGGAATAATGAAATTGTCGATACGAAAAGGGTAAACGTCTGCTTGCGACAGCACCACAATGATCATGATTATGGTTTAATAACTCGCTTTTAGACTTTAAAAGCTTTTCAAAGTAAGATAACAATCATGACTACGATAATGATGTAATCGTAGGGAACTGACCCCAAGTATAACCATGAAAATCGTGGTGAGAGGTTGTAATGGTTTTATTTATTTATTTATTTATTTATTTATTTATTTATTTATTTATTTATTTATTTATTTATTTTTATTTATCTATTTATCTAGTTATTTATCCATTTATCCATCCATCCACCCACCCATGCATTTATTTATTTATGTATTTATTTATTTATTTATTTATTTATTTATTTATTTATTTATTTATTTATTTATTTATTTATTTATTTATTTATTTATTTATTCTGGTGTAGTTAAGGCCATCAGGCCTTCTCTTCCACAACACCAGGAATACAAATACAATGATAGAAATAAACAGAGAAAGAAAAACACACTATATTCAAAGTAAAACTACACAATAAATAAAGAGAGAGAGAGAGAGAGAAACACTATAAACAAAGCAAAGCCACACAAAAATATACACAGGTTGCAGTCACACAAACTTTAAAGTATCATAATTAATTGTATCCCAACCAATTGACTAACATAAACAAGAAACTTCCAATTTTAATCTAGATTAAAAAAGAATAAGAAAAAAACACAAATCAATACTTCTAGCAATACCTAAAAACATTAACTAAGACAAAATTTTCCAACTTAATTTTGAATTGTGATAAAGTCCGGCAGTCCCTGGAGTCATTAGGTAACGAATTCCAGAGGCGAGGTATTTCTACAGTACAGGAAGATGAGTATAAAGACGTTCTATGATGAGGGACAGAAAGAAGTGCTTGATGTCGGTTTCGAAGAGTTGCAAGAAATTGAAAGCGCGATAACAGATAATTCGGAGTAGAAGTGTGTATGATTCTAAACAGAAGAGACAGTGAATGTATTGTTCTTCGTTCCTTCAGACTCAGAGCTGGGAAGTTGGTACCAAAACTGTTAAGTTGTGCGACCTTGGACTATATCTCTACCGAATGAAA
>JAJSOF020000029.1:27880784-27993284 GCA_025594305.2 Periplaneta americana | reverse complement strand
TTCATTTTAATATTATCCTCCCATCAACGTTTCGGCCTCCCCAAAGGTCTATTCCCTCCGACCTCCCAATTAACACTCTATATGTATTTCTATATTCGCCCATATGTGTTACATGCCCTGCCCATCTCTGGATTTAATGTTCCTAAATATTTCAGGTGAAGAATACAATGCGTGCAGTTATGCGTTGTATAACTTTCTCCATTCTCCTGTAACTTTATCCCTCTTAACCCCAACTATGTTTCTATACACCTTATTCCCAAACACTCTTAGCCTCTATTCCTCTCTCAAAGTGAGAGTCCAAGTTTCACAACCATACAGAACAACTGGTAATATAACTGTTTTATAAATTCTGCACGCATTGTATTGTTCACCTAACATAATTAGGAACATTAAATCCAGACGTTTGAGATGGGCAGGGCATGTAGCACGTATGGGCGAAATCTGAAATGTATATAGTGTGTTAGGTGGGAGGCCGGAGGGAAAAAGACCTTCGGGGAGGCCGAGACGTAGATGGGAGGATAATATTGAAATGGCTTTGAGGGAGGTGAGATATAGTTGTAGAGACTGGATTAATCTTGCTCAGGATAGGGTCCGATGGAAGGATTATGTGAGGGCGGCAATGAACCTCCGGGTTTCTTAAGAGCTATAACTAAGTAAGTAAGTATTGCTTTATTTTATCTCACCCATAATAATTTAAATATTACTTCGATAAATCTACAGAATACTTTGTAGTTACGATTTCTCATAATAAAGTCCTTCATTTCAAGCACCTGTTTACAAAAATATATTTTTTACAATCTTCGTTGAATGAGAAAATCATATTTTTAAGAATAAGTTATACTTAACATCAGTCGTGTCTTAATATTTACTGTTTTCAACGTTTCGGATTTATTTGCATGTTTCTTCATAAAGATCGTAATAGGTCGTACATTCTGTTGAGTTCAGAACTTCAGATATAGAGCGATAGTCGTACAATTCGAATAATGGAATCTATAAATACTTCCAAAATGTCAAAGACAGTACATATTAAGACACGGTGGACACTCCATTATTATCACAATCTGATCATCTCATTCTAAAAATCTCTTAATAAAAATATTTTTTAATAAGAGATATTTCCTTAAGTATGTGGTTTCCAGCAAAGCATCCTATTTAAATTACATTGAGGAAGTAAAAAAATCGACAGTGGAACCTTAGTTTCAAAAATCTTCACGTAGATATAGTATGACATCTATTAAAATCACTTTTTAGGCAATGGAATATTATGAACTGTTTATGAAATGCAGTTTGGGTATATTCTAGCAAAATAGATTGAATAGGCCTACCACTGCTTTAGCATATAGCATATTGCACCAAGATTGCCTTCCTGTTGATATTAACTATGAACCCTATTTCTAATCCAGAATTAATTCAGAATTATTTTAATGTTACTTACCGAGGAAGACCTTGAAAGTTGACTTAAAAACTGCAAACAGGAATTGCGGTATCAATCTGCACTTGAAGCGAATCGCGAATCCGCTCACTTCACATTCAATTTCTGTCACGCGAGTGAAATATTGCTAATGAAAGTGGGTTTCCTAGCAACGGCTAATAATGCTTACGTACTTGCATTGTTCTCGCTTCAGAAGGACGATTCTCTTCGTGTCTGAAGTTGCTGCTTAGTCACTGAACTCATCTTCTGTTGAATTATCGCACCAACGTATTTTCCCTCATTTCAAGTTTTGTTTTCTCTCCGTATTTAACATAATAACACTAGTCAACAGCTATTTTGTAACCTAAACGAAAAAATGTGATCTTACAATATTTTTATACGCTGAATTCGAATATACCACCAAAAAGTCTCTATCGGGGTCTGTTTTTAGTTAAAATCTGTGTATGACTGAAAATAAACATAAAATCAGACATTTTCGTGCATGTTACTTAGTCTCAAAACCGCCACTGATAACTGAAAAAATTAGTTTGTCTTTCTGTAAGGCAGCCATCGGCAAATTTGTACTCACGATGACATCACTGGACGCAAGCAAGCCGCAATACATACGAGGTAATATCAGTCGAGGAGTATAGAGCATTCCGTTCGGATCCCAGTGGCGGACTCTCAACATAAGCATCTGACGTAGACTACACGTTAATGATTATGGACAAATTATATTTTATTTCAGCTTAATTTTTAATGTGACACAACAACTACGAAAATATGTCACAACTTGCAACTCTTAATACAACTCGTAAATTTTCGTCTGTTAGTCACGATCTTTGTTTAGATTTTACAACTTTTCATTCAGAAAACAAGTGTTCCGAAATATACTGAATGTAGAGTCAAACATAGAAGCTAAGTAGGGTAGCGGCAGATGACCTAAGATAGGACTATAAATGAGCCGTTCAGAGCAAAAGTGGTGTAAGTCAAATGAGGTTTCTTCTTCTTCTCCTTCTCAGTTTAACCTCTCCCTTTTCAGGTGCATTTCTACACGACCCACGCCACCCGGGCCTTACAGGACCGCGACCTGTCGGGAGAGGAATTAATCTATGAATCACATACATACTTTTTTGACCACACAAGGACATGGAGGGCCTCCCCGGATGAGGGATCAGCTCAAAGCCTGGGCCACCTCCGGTACAACACAAGCATTTAAGACATTACACAGCATTCACTCACTCATATGAAAGGATTAAGGGAAGGATCGCCGTCCATGGCCGGACTTTCAAGAGGTACAATCCCGGCATTTGCCTGGAAATAACTGAGGAAACCATGAAAAACCTCAGTTAGGATTGCTGGCCCCTGGGATCGAACCCCGGACCTCCCGAGGCCAGCCCTCTACCACGCCGCCAGCCCGCTCGGTGGATAATGAGGTTTAAAGTAAAAATTCTGTAAAATACATCGCAAAGTAGCAATTAATATGTCCTTGTTGCTATCCACTGCCTACTAATAGTTTAAATAAATTGAATACTAATTGCTACTTTGCGCTGTATTTTACAGAATGTTTACTTTAACCCTCATTACCTATTTTTGACTTACACCACTTCTGCTCTCTCGTTGCCAAACTTTCAGAACGGCCCCGAGGTTCACTCAGCCTCCTATAAAATTGAGTACCGGGTCTTCCCGGGGATAAAAGGCGGTCGGAGCGTGGTACTGACCACACCACCTCATTCTAGTGCCGGGGTCATGGAAAGCATGGGGCTCTACCTCAATGCCCCCCAAGTGTCTTCATGGCATGTGACGGGGATACCAGCGAATAGGGATTATAAAGAATGGACACTTCGCGTCGGTACCTTTGATGTAGCCGGACTTATTTCAATGACCTTCAAGCCAGCTAGAGCGTGAGATTCTGCTTTCTCCCTAGAGTTGGCGCTGACATCACACCAGCTAGCAGTCGACACAGCGGAAATATAACACATGCAATTAATACATCTAGGTACATTATGTACTCCAATAAAATAAATTGGATCCATAAAATAATAAATCCGTCATTACCTGTAATGTCTAGACTCTAGAGTTCCTTTATAATGAGAGTTGAGACGTTGACCCCAACAACAATTAAAATATGTAATGATTTGATAGCGCTGAAAATAGAAAAACAAAACTCTTATGAGAAGTAAAACATATACCTATATTATATTATAGCAAATATTAAACGAATTTGATACATAATTTTATAATATATTATTTTATAACATAATTTATTGTATCTGAAATATAAAAAATTATTATTACTACTAGTTTGTCATTGAGAAATAAGGAAAAGCTGTTAACTTGAATTTATTTGAAGCAAAGCGTTACTGGATTATGCACTAAGGTAGGCGATGTTTGCATCCTGTGTCTCAACTCTATACTCAGTTATTATCTTAGCGTATGCTCGATTACACTAACCTCTAGCGCTTCAAAGTAGAACTAAACGCTGGCGCACAGAGAAACAAAACACAGGAAAATTCGCTCAGTGTCCATTCTTTGTAATCCCTATTCGCTGGGGATACCTTTACCTTTTTACCTTTACCACTTCTGCTCTGAACGGCTCAAATATGTCTCTATGGAAAACATTTTAAATAAGTTTAAGCTAGTCTGGTGTGTTATATAATGGAAACGTTTTATGTCCTCACTTATTTCCAACTCTTTTAAATAACAAGTTTCAAAGTCATATTTCGAGTCCGGTCTGTTACTATAGATACAAGTTGCTTTATGTTCAGATTCATTTCTTCTGCATATTTTCTTCATGCTTGGAATAATTCCTTTCCTGTTGTATTTCCTTCAAGTGCAATGACTTCGAGCAAATATTCTTTTATACAGAGAGATCCTTCGTAACTCCGCGGGTGAACATTACCAGTTATACTGTATCAATATGTATCTATGTTTCCACCTGTTGCGAGAGAATAGACCACAGATTGATGCATCTTTGATTTTATATCTCGTTCAGCCAGTGTTTCAATATCCCTTATCCTCCTTTGTATTGTCCGTGTGAATAATTTCACATTGCTAAAAACATCAGATTATTCGGGACAAATA
Organism: Periplaneta americana; assembly: GCA_025594305.2. Taxonomy (NCBI): domain Eukaryota; kingdom Metazoa; phylum Arthropoda; class Insecta; order Blattodea; family Blattidae; genus Periplaneta; species Periplaneta americana. The sequence goes on along the minus strand of JAJSOF020000029.1, from coordinate 27,988,789 downwards.
ATGTCAGCAACTTTATTTAGATATGTTTTAATGAACTCTCCTTCATTACTAACATCATTGTATAGAGCACATCTAGGTCAGAAAGCATGGATAGACATGACGGCTCGGTTAGAGAAGCCAACGTACTGTGGAAGGAACGATCATGATTTTAAAATCAAATGTAGGAAACAGAAAACGGATGTAGGTAAATTCTCATTTTTAAATAGAACTATAAATGATTGGAATGACCTATCTGCAGCGGTTTTTGAGGGCTGTCCTTCCTTAAGGAGATTCAATAATAACTTAAAAAGTTGTGTATAAAGTGTAAATTAAAATTAAGGTGACATTTAACATTTAATTTTTTAAGGTGACATGTATTTATTTAGCCTGACGAGTTACTGCCTTGGTTTGAATTGTAAATTATTTACAAATAGCGTGTAAGAGGGTCTTAGACTAGAAAATGTAGTTCTGTTTATAAGTATGCATAAGGGTGTAATTGTTTGTCTTCTTTGAACTGTTGTATCAGTGAAGCGAGGTGAGTCAGTGAAGTTATGGTTTTACAGTGCAGTGAATAGTTCCGATCAGTGATAATTTATAGTGTAAATGAAATGTGTCCTAAAGTGTCAGTGAAATGTGTTCTAAAGTTTCAGTGAAATGCGTCATAGTGCCACTACAGTGAGTGAGATGAGAGTACAGTGAAAGATTATTATCAGTACCAATGTGAAACTTATGTAGGGCCTATACATATGTAGGTTGTATTGTAAAATTAGGTTCACTTATTAATTAGGTTATTTTATGCTCGACCATGCCGAAATGTAGTAATTATACACCTGGTAGCAGACCTTTAATGCATGTCATTAAAGTACACCTACTCATTAAAGGTCAGGTCTTTCAGCCAATGACGACTCAGGTTACAACTGTTCAGGCCAATGACAGGTCAGCTTTCTACCGTTATAAAACCGCAAGTATCGATTATTCTCGGATATGCAATCGAAAGAGAATTAGCGAAAAGTCACGGAGGCTGGAAATCCAATACTGTCGCAGAAGGTTATGTTCTGTTACTATAATAATTAGCGTTAATTGTAAATAATATTCAAATAAATTCAATTTGTCATCTCGTTTTTCAATGTCTAATTTTATTTCAATGCTATCTCTGTAGGTTCTTATGGCCTAGCAAGGTCAATGTGGACATCTGTTCCTCGGAAAAAATCAATACTTTCGCGTCTGCGCACATCTCACAACATACGGAACATTGCTCCAGGTCAGATACAATAAAATTAATAATATCAAGTTAGAAATATGGTCGAGCATAAAAAGCCGTATGAAACTCACCTATAATGGTAATCAAGAAGCTCGTATGAAAATTATGAAACTCGCTTGCGCTCGTTTCATAAATATCCATAATCACTTCTTAATTACCTTCATTATAGGCTCGTTGCATACATAATGTACTATCATGTATTATTATTAATTGTAATTATTGTGTTAAATTGTATTGTGTATTCTAATTGTATTGTGTATATAATTGTATTGTGTATTGTATAATAGTATTGTGTACTGTAATTTTATTGTGTATTGTTTATATTGTGTATACCACTGCCACCGGTGCTTGCCCACTTGCAGTGTAAATAAATACATACATACATACATACATACATACATTATAGCACTTCAATAATTTTGCGATTTCCAAAGGACTGAGCATGCGAAGTAAGTTATGATTGAAACTTGGAAAATTCAGGTGGCACAAATTTTGTTCCTGGGGCTGTACTTCAACCACCAAATAGAACTAGGATCAAAAGTGACATTGTTTAACTTTCTAGAGGCACGTAATTTTTTATTAATGTCGTGTGTTTGACATTACGGTACTTCATTGTTTGTTTCGTGTACATTATTGTGTATGCTTAATACGATGAAGCAGACGCAACATTTTGGAGTAATTTATTATCGTGTTTCATTTCCGAAGAACAAAGCATTACTTTCGAAGCGGCGGCTACAGACACAAGAGAGTACAAACCGCAGTTCATTTCATAGACCATCAGTCTTTGGCTGGGCTGGTGAGCTAGTGGCTTTTATAGAGTTAAGCAGTGTTCTCTCTCTTACCTAAAATATAATACACATAGCTATCTGCACAAACTAGGAAGTGAAAGATGTTAAATATAAATGGGAAATAAACTCGTTGGTATATTTGCTTAGTTCCTAACTAACCATAGCATGGAAGGACAGACACTAGGATGGGGTTTAAACTGAGACACACGCTACTGTCTGTAGCTAACAACTAATCGCTATATTCACGCTTCCTGAATCCTGACCACGTCCCTTTGGTTTGTTAAAGTTTTCTTTGAAAGAAAATTGTCAGAGGAACAATGATGTCAGTAACTAGGGACCGGATTTTTATGTAATATCGAGGTGTGAAATATGTAGATATTTATGAAAGAAAAATAAGCTGAATATTTACCAAAATACAGGACTACTACAAAGGCTTTACCCGATTCCATAGCCTTGTATTATGAAAAGTACAGGGACATCATTTTATTTTTACTTGCATTTTTATTGTACCTGCGTTTCTGAATGTACTTGACTCTCACCCCTTTCACTAATGTTCTTGCTAACGTCAGTCAAACAAACTTACGGCCGCTGGTGCTAGCAGAGTACAGTGTGATTCAGAAATATGTTGTATTTTCTATAGAAGAAAGAGCTTATATTATTGAAGTTTATTTTCACACAAGTACAGTGTGTAGCATAACTTCATTTATCTTTGTGGACTGAGCACAAGTGAAGATTAGAGTTACCGAAAGTACGGTACCCTAGCGGTACTTAACAGCATTATTTAAACAAGAGTTTCGTTTTACTGTTTCTAGGTATGAAGGACGATGATGGAAATTGGAATTACAATATAACCGAATGTGAACAACAGTTTTTTTCCTGATTATATCATTACGGAATATGTTCGTAGAAATATCATTCATCTGGTAGATAAATTTAGAGCAACAGTGTGTACAGAAAGGAAGAAAAGTGTAAGATGGCCAACAAAGATGACAGAAGATGCTGTAGAAGATGCTAGAGAAAGGATGCAGCAAAGTCCTAATAAGTTGGTCAAGAAGTTAGCTGTAGAAATTGTAATTTCTTACGGAAGTGCTCACGAAATTCTCAGGAATAAATTAGGTTAGTAATATGTTGAAAAAAGTAGACATTACATAATGAATATAACCGCCTGAAGAGTCAGTTTGTGAAAAAAAAATTGTTACTGCTCTACTGTTTCTTTGGTAAAATACCGTAAAAGTAATGATCAAACTGAAAGTCGTAATAGGCTACTGTATTTCCCTGTAACATAAATGGATACACTACTTTTCTCTCCTCCTATAGTTATTAAAATGATTTGTTTACATATTGCACAAGTAAAACCAAACTCCTGTAATGGAAGGGGGTAACAGTGTTTCCGCGCATAGCCAGGTTAATATTAAAAATGTTGGTAAAAATAAAGTGATGTCCCTGTATTAGACATACATTATTGAAAGTTATACCAATAAAAAGAGAAACTCATCAAGTTTTTGGTCCATCAACTGCTACAAGTGCTCGATGTGACATCCATATCGTAGGTGAGAATTAAATTCACAACCATGGCTTCTATGCCGCAGTGTTGAAGTTTGTTGTTCAACCAACTGTTTGAAGACAAGTTTTGAACCTCATAACTGACATCAATAAGGTATCACTCATGAGGCAACTAAGCCAGGAGATAAAGGGGTAGGGTGGCCAGTTCCTTTCCCTCTCCATTGCATACATCGCTGTCTAGTAGCATATTAGTACACTAATCAGACTTCAGATGTATACAGACAATTGCTCTTTCTATAACACATACACTTACTTACTTACAAATGACTTTTAAGGAATCGGCAGGTTCATTACCGCCCTCACATAAGCCCGCCGTCGGTCCCTATCCTGTGCAAGAATGACCCACTCTCTATCATCATATCCCACCTCCCTCAAATCCATTTTAATATTATCCTCCCATCTACGTCTCGGCCTTCCCAAAGGTCTTTTTTCCCTCCGGTCTCCCGACTAACACTCTATATGCATTTATGGATTCGCCCATATCTCCCTCAAATCCATTTTAATATTATCCTCCCATCTACGTCTCGGCCTTCCCAAAGGTCTTTTTCCCTCCGGTCTCCCGACTAACACTCTATATGTATGTATGGATTCGCCCATACGTGCTACATGCCCTGCCCATCTCAAAAGGCTGGATTTCTTTCTTTCTTTCCCTGAGTTTAACCTCTCCCTTGTAGGTGCATTTACACGACCCACGCCACCCGGGCCTTACAGGGCAGCGACCTGTAGGGAGAGGAATTAATCTATGGATCACATACATACTTTTTTGACCACACAAGGACATGGAGGGCCTTCCCGGATGAGGGATCAGCTCAATGCCAGGGCCGCCTCCGATACAACACAAACATTTAAGACATTACACATCATTCGCTCACACATATGAAAGGATTAAGGGAAGGATCGCCGTCCATGGCCGGACTTCCAAGAAGTACAATCCCGGCATTTGCCTGGAAATAACTGAGGAAACCATGGAAAACCTCAGTTAGGATTGCCGGCCCCTGGGATCGAACCCCGGACCTCCCGAATGCGAGGTTAGCCGTCTACCACTCCGCTAGCCCGCTCGGTAAGTCTGGATTTAATGTTCCTAATTATGTCAGGTGAAGAATACAATGCGTGCAGTTCTGCTTTGTGTTACTTTCTCCATTCTCTTGTAACTTCGCCCCTCTTGGCCCCAAATATTTTCCTAAGCACCTTATTCTCAAACTTCCTTAATCTCTGTTCCTCTCTCAAAGTGAGAGTCCAAATTTCACAACCATACAGAACAACTGGTAATATAATTGTTTTATAAATTCTAACTTTAAGCTTTTTCCTATAAAACACAGACAATAATAATAATAATAATAATAATAATAACAATACTAATAAATGTTGATTTTAACTGGCAGAGTTAAGACCATTCGACCTTCTCTTCCACTCAACCAATAAGATACAAAATTACTGCATTCTAAGGTAGGTGCTCCTGTTATGGCCATGTTCCTGATATGGCCACCCCCCTATTGTGAGTTAGTTAACCAAAAAATCCGCTAAATTGCAGCAGCATCCAGTGAAAGGACATCCTGGTATGTCACTTGATCGTTTTCCATTCATTCAGGTTGAGCAATATGGCGTCAGTTGCCTGTTTTGCGGTTTTCATGTGACCTCTTCTTTTTTTCCTCTGGTAAGTCTCCTTTGTTTTGTGCATGTTTTTCAAAGACTTGTTTCATGAAAACCACAGTACTCCATTCAGTTTTTAATGTTCTGTTGATTGGTGTTGTAGTTGATGGCGTATCTTTTACGAGTTGTTCATAATCAAACGATTTTCGTGAAAGCTTACCTGCTCCTGATATGGCCATATCAAATGCACCATGGCCATATCAAGTTCATTTCACTTTTATTTTTTCACCTGGCAAATTTACATGCCTTATAGCTGGGATTACGCAAAAATTTTGTATTTTAAGAAAACAACTTAATTTTTTATGGAAACACCTATTTTGACTACACTTTTGAATTATAAAAAAGATTATTAAGTGTCATAATTATTTATTTTACACCAAAATCATTTAATTTTAGCACAACTGCGCTATCAAACTGAAAACAATCACGATTTGTAGAACATGGAACAAGGGTGGCCATATCATGTGCACATGTTCCTGATATGGCCACTAGGTAGACTTTTGGAATTTGGGACTTTTTGGACAATTAAAGCTATTTTTGTGGGGAAAGGAAATTGTTTTAAGAAAGTCCTTTAGACTTAGAACGAGTAAGAAAAAAGTTTTACATTTTTTTCAAAATTTTCTAAAACCTTAGCATGGCCATAACAAATAAACAAAACGTTACAACTGGCTTTTAAGGAACCCGGAGGTTCATTGTCATAATCCTGTAAGATTAATCCAGTCTTATCATTTCAAATCCATTTTAATATTATCCTCCCATCTAAAAGGTCTTTTTCCTCCGGTCTCCCAACTTTCTATATGCATTTCTGGATTCGCCCATACGTGCTACATGCCCTGCCCATCAAACGTCTGGATTTAATGTTCCTAATTAAGGTGAAGAATACAATGCGTGCAGTTCTGTGTTGTGTAACTTTCTCCATTCTTCTGTAACTTCCCGCTTAGCCCCAAATATTTTCCTAAGATAGCACCTTATTCTCAAACACCCTGAACCTATGTTCCTCTCTCAGAGTAAGAGTCCAAGTTTCACAACCATACAGAAGAACCGTAATATAACTTTTTATAAATTCTAACTTTCAGCAGCAGACTGGATTAAGAGCTTCTCAACCGAATAATAACACGCATTTCCCATATTTATTCTCCGTTTAATTTCCTCCCGAGTGTCATTTATATTTGACTAGCTCCAAGATATTTGAATTTTTCCACCTCTTCGAAGGATAAATCTCCAATTTTTATATTTCCATTTCGTACAATATTCTGGTCACGAGACAAATCATATACTTTGTCTTTTCGGGATTTACTTCCAAACCGATCGCTCTACTTTTCAAATAAAATTTCCGTGTTTTCCTAATCGTTTGTGTATTTTCTCCTAACATATTCAGCATAGACAAGAAGCTGATGTAACCCGTTCAATTCCAAACCCTGCCTGTTATCCTGAACTTTCCTAATGGCATATTCAAGCGGTTAAAAAGTAAAGGTGATAGTGCATCTCCTGCTTTAGCCCGCAGTGAATTGGAAAAGCATCAGATAGAAACTGACCTATACGGACTCTGCTGTATGTTTCACTGAGACACATTTTAATTAATCGAACTAATTTCTTGGGAATACCAAATTCAATAAGAATATCATATAATACTTCCTCTTAACCGAGTCATATGCTTTTTTGAAATCTAAATAACTGATGTACTGTACCCTTAGCTCCCATTTTTTTCTCCATTATCTGTCGAATACAAAAATCTGATCAATAGTTGATCTATTACGAAACCCGCACTGATGATCCCCAAAATTTCATCTACGTACGGAGTTAATCTTCTCAAAAGAATATAGGACAAAATTTTGTACGACGTCAACAAAAGTGATATTCCTCGAAAGTTACCACAGTTGGTTTTGTCCTCTTTTTAAAAATAGGTACAATTATGGACTCCTTTATAAACAAAACGTAATTAATTTAATACAATACAATAGATAATACATAATTAATATAATATGATAACAATTCAAACACGATCATCTAGTGCCCGACCAGAAAGAAGGGAGGAAGTGCGCGAAGTGCGGATTGACGATCACGATCACTGTGCATGCCACGCCCGCATTCACAAGATAGCGAGTAATCTATTGAAATTGTTTAGTTTCGACTGCTGACGTAGCCCATTGCGAAAGCCATTAGAAAAAAAGCTGGTAAAATTCATGTTCTGGAAATAATAAGTTAATTAAGTAGTAAAATATCGCTGCAATCGAAAAGTATTGGGAATAAATTTGAATAAGGAACAAAAAAAGTTTCCTTCCCAGGCAGGATTCGAACCACGAAAGTCATAGTTACCAGTCTATCGCGAACAAGGCTCTGAAATCAGCTACAAGGGTCGGTCCGGTTTTTTTTGCCACTACTGTACAATATGTGAAAGTGTATTCCTACCTCTCTGTAGGCTATATTTTTATGAGAAAATATGTAGGCTATAATTAATTTGTATTCTTTAATACATTTCAAGGTCTCGGTTGAATTAATTAGGTCAGAAAGAAAGGGAATCGCTATTTCTAATCCATCATTAAATTGCGCTTTGATATTATCCAAATTCCTGTCTTTTGCGGACTGATTACAAGCAGAAAACATGTGAAATGTTTATTGTTCTCCGTCGCTATCTCATGAAACATAAACCCCGTATCTCCCAATATCGCAATTAATCTATATCTCTTTCACCTTCAGACACACCTTTCCGCACTTCACACAATCTGAAGTTCACATAATCCATGAAGTCATCTTGTATTGATAATGCGTGATAACAGTAATACGACTTAAGATCATTGTATAATTTTATATATATTGCTTCCGTTTATGAATTCCTTAACACACTTTTGAAGAACGTGATACAGCTTATTTATTTGTAACTCCTAATTTAGAATGGAATTACTGTTAACGAGTAATTAAATGCACTAAGGACCAGTCAATTCTTCCCCTCCCAATATTGCCGGACATTGTCTAGTTTCAAAAATAAACTAAAATTGCACTTTTTCAATTCAGATTCCTTTCAATTATGAGCCTTTTTCTCTACGATAGTTTTGTAAAAAAATATAATATATATTTTTTTCCTTCCTTTTCTCTTTATCGTTCTGTTGATTACCAGATGAATTTATTATCATGCCCTTTTTATTGTGGATTTTATTTAATTTTCGTATTTCTTTTCTTCTGTCTCATTATTATTTTATTACATTCCATTTTGTTATATTCTTCCTTACGTTTTCCATATTAACTATTTCTACTAAATGAGTTATTTTCATTGTATTCCAGTCTTTAGATCTGTATTTTACTTTCTTTTTCCTGTTATCATTTTCATGTTGTTTAGTGTCGATTTTGTTGTGCTATTATTATTATTTTTTTGTAATATGTTAGTATTCTGTTCTTCAACTTTTTGTTAAATTTTCACTGCTTGTATACTTTGTGACCTGGTAGAGTGTAAGAGAAGGCCCTATGGCCTTAACTCTGGTAGTATAAATAAATAAATTTATATTTATTATTATTATTATTATTATTATTATTATTATTATTATTATTTTAGAGAATTTGATGGGGATCGAACACCAGCTCCTTGTCACGCAATGGGCGTTAATATCTAACCATTAAAAAATGTGACGCAGGATTCGAAACCTCCGTAACAATATATTTCACTTTCTTTTTTTTTTTTTTAAGAGAGTTTATATCATTTAAAAAATCTATTTGTATTATCCAAAAGAGTCCAGCTGCCTCATTTTGATAATAATAATAATAATAATAATAATAATAATAATAATAATAATAATAATAATAATAATAACAACAAGCGACTCTGTCGGTAAACTGGTCTACACAATTTCAATGCGCGAATGACGAAAAATTAAGAACCCATATTAGCACAAAAAAATAAATTTAAATTTAAATTTAAATATACAGAATAAAGAATATAATTACAAACAAACAAGAGAAATAGAAATAAAATAATACAAACAATATAAAACAGGAGATACAGTAGTATTAACAAAATTTGAGAGCGAATGAGCAGCGCTCGTGTTCGGTCGCAGTTCAGATATAATATTAATAGGCGTATAAGAGAATATAAAATAAAATAAAATAAAATAGGAAATATAATTAAAATTACAGTTACAGAAATTATATAATACAATATTAATATAAGAGAAAAATATAAAGTAAAATAATAATAATAATAATAATAATAATAATAATAATAATAATAATAATAGAAATAAATAAGTAAAATAAAATAGGAACTAAAATTTAAATTACAGCGGCAATGGAATTATATAATATAATATTAACACTAGAGAAGAATAATATCGCACGTGAAAAGTAGGACTATATATATATATATATATATATATATATATATATATATATATATATATATTTCAAAATTATAGAATACAAATATAATATAGGTTGATTAATTCATACACATAGGCTATAAATTTATTTAATCAAATTGAAAATATTAACACGTTTCTAATTTTCTTGTTATATGTTAGTGGGTTACATGTTAGAAGTTCTGGGTGTAATTTAGTTAAAGCATTGTACAACCGAGGGCCAAAATTAATGCTTTGCTTTAGACCAACAGATGTGAGACATTTAGGTTCTACTAATGTTAAATTAATATTTCGTCTTGTGTTATAATTATGTGTCTGTAATACAAACTTATTACGATTTTTTGATAAACTTTTAACAGCGTATACTTATAAATTTGTTCAATATTAAATTTAATAATAATAATAATAATAATAATAATAATAATAATAATAATAATAAACTTCTTTCATATATTAGGACATAACGTCCGTTGCTGTTTCACTTTAACATTTTTAAGAGCTTTCTAAATTTACCTAGCTTTGGATTAATACTTTTAAATTTGTTTTGGGTTTTTTGTTTCATTCTTTCAATGTGTTCGTCCCAATTCGTGGAACACTATGTATAAATTTTAAAACATGTAAACTTTCAGTTGGCGTGAAATTTTTCGATTTCATTCTGGTGGATAATACATTATATATTTTTTTATTTAAACTTCTAACTGCAAAAATTGTTCATAGTGTAAACAAAATAATATTATTCTAGGTCACTGTGATTTACAAAAGTTCACAGATGACACTTATGCAATTTTAATTTTACGTAATAGACTTAACTATAGGGGAGAGTCTAACATCGGGTAATATCGGACAGTGAGTTTCTTTCATCCAAGATAATTGGCTGTTCTGATGTCCAGATACGTCATTCAGAATTAGAAAAGAAACGCACTGGGCCGATCTTAGTAAGATACAGTCCTTAGTAACAGTCCTCCTCTTTGTAGGCAACAAGCTTCGCAAGACTGTCAACAAGTAGCATACATTTGGGCGCTCTTATTTCCTGCACATGCGCAATGCGTTGTATCTGGAACTTGGTAAAATTAGGTGATCCAAATTTTGTTTCTGGGTCTGTACTTATTTTAAAAACTGACATAAAATATTTTGTATAATATAGTCAGAGATCGAAACAATCTTACAGTAAGACAGGAAGAAACGCTTTCTTTTAATTTTGTAAGTGTATGAAGGTGGTTCTTCTATATGGCTAAAAATAACTTCTCACAATCATTAAGAAAGCATAAATCGTGTTCACGAACGTTTTCTTTAACATATACAGATAATTTGGAAAAAATGAAGACATTAAACGAAAGTCACATAATTTTACTTAAATGGAAAATTAATCAATATTAGATGTGATTGGAGAATTCTAGTATATCAAGAGTTGATATCTAGCTAGGATAGTCAAAAGCAAGATGAATTGAAATGAGACATCTTCGCTAGAGAGATCGGAACATTCAGAAGTTGCTAAGTAATTAATTATTGTAAATGATCAAGATTATGATTATGGTTATGGTTCACGTTAATTATGGACAATGGATGATGATGATGATGATGATAATGATAGTGGTAGTGATGGTGGTGGTTAATTTAAAAATTAAAATATGTTATTTATAAATCATGCATGTTCTCGGCAAAATAAATACTTAAGGCGTTAAGGGGTTGGGTACAGCTTACTGCAGTAAAATTTTTGGAAATATTCAACTTTTTTTCTCCATTACTGTATCTTGTAAAATAATAAAAATTGGTACGTTTAAAACACTGTCATCCTGGTATATGAAAAAAATATTTTTACGATTTAAAAAAAATTATTTGTATATATTTTTTTTTTTCAAAATTCAAAATGGTGGCAGTTTAATGTGCAGTGATGAAACTTTTCTCTCATAACTCATAAACTTGTTAACTTTTTCATGTTCTCTCTCTTTTATTTTATTGCTGAAACTCATGTTTACAACAGCAACTATATTCCTTAATAAATAATAGCTTTTTTTATTTAGTGTTAAAAGAAAATACTGATATTTGACCATTTTGTAAAATGACTTCATTTTTTTCAATCTATCAAAGATAGAAAAGTGATCTTGCATTATATTGTAGATATGACATGTATTAATACATAGAAGAAATTTCATCACAGAATGTTGGATAGTTTTTGAGTTCTGTGAGAAACGCTTCATCACTGCAGAGTGAGTTGAATTTTGAAAAAAAATGTAAATAATTTTTTTAAATCGTAAAAATATTCTTTTCATATAGCAGAAGGACCGTGTTTTACACATACTAATTTTCATTATTGTACAATATACAGTAATGGAGGAAAAAAATGTTGAATATTTCCAAAATTTTACTGCTGTAAGCTGTACCTACCCCTTAATTGCGCTTGTGGAATACCCTACCCAGTGACATCAGAGACTGTCGGAATTTAACAGTGTTCAAAAACAAACTCATTAAGCATTCTCTTACTGCGTAGAGTGCTATGCAGTAAACTGAGTATTCAAACTCATTGCAAATGTTTCGAAATTGTTACTGTTTTGTTACGCTTTACATTTGTACAGTCAGCTACTTACTTCTAGATATTTAATCATTTTTCTTAATCACTAATAATATTAGGTAGACAATGTAATGTATTAGTACCTTTTGTACCCATTGTGATCTTATCTTCCTACTAGTATATATATATATATATATATATATATATATATATATATACAGAGTGTTTCCGAGGTGGTGTTACAAATTTTCAGGGATGATGGCGAAGGGCACATGTATCAATTTGAGATAAGGAACCATGGTCCGCAAATGACCGAGTCGAAAGTTATTATAAGCAAAATAGTTGTGTGGAAATGGAATTGTAATTTGGCACCACGTGCCCTCCTTCCCTTAACTTATGGAACAGTCGTGGAAAAATGATACGGGTCGGATATCTCCTACATGGGTACTTGCCCCGATACAATCTGTGAGCTTGTCTACTGTTCCCATTGGCTCATCCGTATTCGAAAATCAGGTCTGTTATTCCGCTCTCGTGTACTCCTCCATTTCACTAGGACTGATCGACTGGACACTGCAACTTGTACCCATACACTTCTGTCTACAGACGTGCATATCAGGACTGACCATGTCCGTTACACATTACACTATCTGCATTGCTTTAGTGTAGTTTCCTGTCCCCATCCCTCAGACAGCGCACTGAATGGAATACTGTAAGTAGACAACGTAAACAACGTCAGCTGAATACAGTATGTGTAAGATGTGCAGATAAATACACATAAATAAGGTGTACAGAGGAATAAAATTATTTCATTTCAACAGAACTTTTTTTTTTTTGCTTGTAGGCTAACTTTCGGTCGACCTGGTTGGCAAGTTGGTATAGCGCTGGCCTTCTATGCCCAAGGTTGCGGGTTCGATCCGGGGCCAGGTCGATGGCATTTAAGTGTGCTTAAATGCGACAGGCTCATGTCAGTAGATTTACTGGCATGTAAAAGAACTCCTGCGGGACAAAATTCCGGCACATCCGGCGACGCTGATATAACCTCTGCAGTTGCGAGCGTCGTTAAATAAAAACATAACATTTAGCTAACTTTCGACTCGATCATTTCCGGACCAGGGTTCTTCATCTCAAATTGATACATGTGCCCTTCGCCATCATCCCTGAAAGTTTGTAACACCACCTCGGAATCACCCTGTATATATATATATATATATTTGTATATATGTATGTACAGGGACATCATTTTATTTTTACTTCAATTTTTATTGTACCTGAGTTTTTTAATTTTACTTCAATCCCATTGTACCTGAATGAAGTTCAACCCTTCTACTAATCCAAGTCACTACACAGATCCAATCCGCATATAAAGTCATAGTAGCCTTACCGTCACAGTACGTTCCAAAAATATGTTCGCGTTTTCCAATGACGAAAGAGCTTTCAATATTGCATCATTTTCGCACAGGTACTGTCGTTCATTTTCCTATGTCGCATTCCGGTTTTCTCCACCAGCTTCATTCGCCTCTCTGTAAAGGTTAGTGGCTGGGCTGTCTTAGCTCTTTTCTGAGAACATTAATTTCTGTTAGGAATTGGACATCTACGTAATATTAAACACATACAACTGTTTAAAATAACTTAAATAAAAGGGCCTTGTTAAGTAATTAATTGTCACGTGATTTCCCTTCTTTCCACGATCCTTCGATATAACCACTTGGACGGACAGTAGATAGCATGTCTGAGTAATTTTATCTTTTCGGATCGAGCAGAAGTGAAGATTGAATTTACAGTTCGTAAGGTACTCTTTCACAGAGTAGGTACAGAATTATTTCAACATGAGTTACTAGTACGAAGGACGAAACTGGTAATTGGAATTACACACATTAGAACTGAAGGCTGTATCGAAATGAACCGCCACCATTTTGAAGAATGTGTTTAAATATGCATATTATGATTATTTTTCAATTTAACTTCATTCTCTATAGTGTACGCTAATGTGCATAGACAGTATAATATACACTGCATTATGAATAGGTACGTATGGATAGCTCAGTTCGTGAGTAAAAACACTCATTGTTAATACTGTACTGTATTCTGATTAAACAACAACCTAATGAAAATTATCAAACTCAAAAGCGTGAAATTTCTTAGTTTACGTAAATGGATGAACTACTTTTCTTCCCTCCTATACCTACTAAATTAATTTGTTTGTATATTACGCCATCGAACTCCAGTCGTGGAAGGGGGCAGCAACCGTTGATGCAAAGGTATAGCCAGGTTAATATCAGAAATGTTAGTAAAAATAAAATGATGTCCCTGTATATATATATATATATATATATATATATATATATATATATTTTTCTCTCATTCTTTTTGCATTTGTGTTTTTTTGTATTAAGTAGTATCTGTAATTTTACTTCTATTTATTTCTTTCTTCTCTCTGCATTTGTTTCTTGTATAGGCCTATGTGTATTTGTATTCTGGTGGTGTGGTAGAGAAGGCTTAATAGCCTTAACTCCGTCAGATTAAATAAATAATAATAAATAAACAGTAACCTAACTTTTGAGAACATCATCGCATTAAAGTGCAATTTACTTTTTTTTCGGTTTCCTGAAATTTGAGTCGGGTATTGCAAGTTCATTAAAGTTCCCGGAAATGTAAACTGATTTATAACCCCTAATTGAGGCGGTACGCAGCTGAATTAACAGGTCCCAACAGTAAAAGGCAGAGCGCTCGCTGATTACATGGGAAGAGATGGAACCGCGTTCAGTTTTATAATTAACGCAACACAGCGTCCATGATTAACTGAAGGACACAATTTATTATATCTCTCTCGTCTATAAATTGCTACATACGCATTGCGGATTATTTTAGATCAATGAAAGATAAAAAACATAGCCTACATCTTCATTACACAACTTTTAACACTAAGTTATATCACTTCGGAATATGTATTATATGTCTTTCTCGTGTTAAATTCTATCGTACCTGGTTAACATGTTTCGGTCTGTTATCGACCTTCTTCAGAATTGGCTGTTGCTAGTCTTGGCACCTTTTGTTTTGTTTCCTGTGTGGGTGTAATTTGTGTAGTGTAATGTGGAGTCAAAGAGTGTGTGTGTTTTGAAATTGAGTTCTATGTTGAGAATTTCATTTACAGAATTATTTATTTATTTAAATTTAAATATACAGAATAAAGAATATAATTACAAACAAACAAGAGAAATAGAAATAAAATAATACAAACAAGATAAAAAGGAGGTACAGTAGTATTAACAAAATTTGAGACCGAATGAGCAGCGCTCGTGTTCGGTCGCAGTTCAGATATAATATTAATAGGCCTATAAGAGAATATAAAATAAAATAGGAAACAGAATTAAAATTACAGTTACAGAAATTATATAATACAATATTAATATAAGAGAAATATAGGGAAAAAAGATAATAATAAAAATAAATAAGTAAAATAAAATAGGAACTAAAATTTAAATTACAGCGACAATGTAATTACATAATATAATATTAACACTAGAGAAGAATAATATCGCACGTGAAAAGTAGGACTATATATATATATATATATATATATATATTTCAAAATTATAGAATACAAATATAATATAGGTTGATTAATTCATACACATAGGCTATAAATTTATTTAATCAAATTGAAGATATTAACACGTTTCTAATTTTCTTGTTATATTATGTTAGTGGGTTACATGTTAGAAGTTCTGGGTGTAATTTAGTTAAAGCATTGTACAACTGAGGGCCAAAATTAATGTTATGCTTTAGACCAGCAGATGTGAGACATTTAGGTTCTACTAATGTTGAATTAATATTTCGTCTTGTGTCATAATTGTGTGTCTGTAATACAAACTTATTACGATTTTTATGATAAAATTTTAACAGCGTATACTTATAAATTTGTTCAATATTAAATACATTACATTCAGAATAAATTAATTTAGTTGGATAATCGAAACGTTTATTCAAACAAATTTTAATTATTCGTTTTTGTAGTAAATTTAACGGACTGAGATTAATTTTTGTACTTCCACCCCAAACAATTATACCATATTGAATGATAGACTGAATAATGGTTTTTGTAGAGTATTATTTATTCTGTATGCGATGTTGTAATTTAATTTCTTGAATGAGGTTGCAATCTTGTGTGTTTTTTTGTTTTCGTGTGTTAGTGTGATGTATTTTCTGTGTTCTTGTGTTTGTATTGTATTCTTATGTTTTTTGTGCGATTATGTTTTGTCTTTCGTATTATGTTGCCTATTATGTTGGGATTGTATCCGTTTTTTGTGCTATGTATTTGATTGTGTTTAGCTCTTCTTTGTAATCATGTTGGTTCATTGGTATGTTGAGTAGTCTGTGTACCATTGTTCGAAATGGAAGTTCTACACATCCAACCAAAAAGCCAGAAACTAAACACATTAGAACAATACGAAATATACAGACTACAAAAAAACACTCAAATAAAATTCTCAACACACAACTCAATTTCAAAACACACACACTCTTTGACTCCACATTACACTACACAAACACACCCCCACAGGAACCAAACAAAAGGCGCCAAGACCAGCAACAGCCAGTTCTGAAGAAGGTCGATAACAGATCGCAACATGTTAACCAGGTACGATCGAATTTAACACGAGAAAGACATATAATACATATTCCGAAATAAAATAGTAATATACGTTACAAGAGCGGTATGTTGACGTTTTCATAGTCGAGGAAAAGATTGAAAAAGCGAAACGTAGTTGAGCTTTTTTAATTTCCGAGAACATGAAAACAAACAAACCGCTCGTGTATCGTACATTATTTTGTGCGAAGATCGTTTATTACATACCTGAAAGACGAATTTCTAATTAGTTGCAATGAAATCTCCATGTTGGTTTCTGTTTAATGACGCCAACTTCGGAAAACCAAAATCTCTTTCTTCAACATTGTTGCTGTAAAATGTTTTCTGTTACTATACCAACAGGCCGTGATATACGTCTGTCTTTTTTTTCCCCCAGTCTATAAACGCGAACTTAAAACAAACGGTAAGGTTATGTAATGATTTATTTTTCATTTTAATATTTTAACAATATTATTTATATAACATATTGCAGTAATAACATCGGCATCTGGAATCTCGTTGATTTTTTCACGGCTTCCTTAATGTTACTTGTATCAGGAATGCAATAAGTTTCGTGGAGTAGTAGACTTTACTTAATTTTTGCAAATATTTAAAAACAATAATTAACATTGCAATTTAGATGAAATTGCAGTGGTAAGGTTCCAATTTATAATTATTACTATGTTAAACGTCTCTAAAAATAATATGTTAAAAGCCTAAAGCAGTAAAATGAATGTCGTGCTTAAGCGGTAAGAAGAGGGAAATTGTTATGTGTGTTACGTTGGGAATACTGAATGGCGGTATTTCACACTTACCGCGTATTGGTTCTGTGCGGAAAACAAGCAAATACGCACGATCTCGCACAAAATATATTAATGGCGTTTCTTAATTCATATACAGTTTGCAACAGTGTACCATAGCAAAATTAAGCAATAGAGCTAACTTCATTGTTTTTATTTTTCTTCCACCTTTCATTGTTTTACATAGTTCTTTGGATTCCATGGTCTAAGATCATAAGTAGAATTTTTTTCTACCTGACATTAGACGGCCTCTGGGGATGGTGGAATCATATTGACAACGAATGTCGTTCATAGTCGGGGTTTTAACTCACGACTGTGGCTTTCACGCAACGTTGAACTTCTTAAATGTATGTGTAATTAAAAGTCATATGAAAAATATTTATAATGTTTCAGAAGTAGAGAATTATTTTGTTACTAACAGAGCACTACGACTTAAAGAGTTAAAATTTTATAGTCAGTGTTAAAATCTAACAGTCAATTCTTTATTTAATATTCCTTTTCAATTACGTACATAAGCTACTGAGTACAATATGGTAACAGCGGAGCAATAGTGAAAAGAACATGGCACAGATTTAATGTGAAATTTTCTGAGAAATACTACTACTCAATTCCACAACTAATTCCTTTGAACAGAAACACAATTCTCTTTGGTGGAAACTACCAGCTTGCTGGTTGATCGGTTGAAAAAAGTTAACATAATGCAACTCAAGTCATACAAACAACTTCTCAAATTTTAATGAAAATACTGTATATCAATGTTAAAAAAATAAAGAATACGATCTCATCTTATTCATTCAATTTATATTGTACAGTGGAAGCTCTTAAGTTCGACAGAAAACAAGTTCGACATCCTATAGTTCGACTGCTTACGTAGGAGAATTAGACACGTCCCTATACGGGCACTAAGAAATGGCTTTGCCATTTGAATGGGAATTGGTTTTGTGTCTTGTAGTGATACTTTTGTTAAATGAAAACAGAATATTTTATTGATTAGGACATCCATATTTAATCACTGATTTTAAATTAATGAACTCTTCTTTCTCTATTTGAGAATTGTGCCGTTTGTGAGACGGAACTGTCGAAACCCACTGTGGTACTAGAAGCGCTTACACAAGTCTCGGGGCGGGCAGGAAATGCAAGTACAGTACTGTTCTCCAACCAGGAGATCAACCGCGTCATCTATTGGAACGAAGAAGATAGATAATATTACCGTTATAACGTCAGTTTAAAAACCATGCGCTCTCCTGCATATGTTATTTCCTGTATGGAGGGATTAAACGATTAGGAGATTAACCGTGATCCAATTTTATAACTAGGGCAGTATAAATATGTGTGTAACAATGTTACTGTTTGTGCTGTGAGAGCGAGCCAATAGAGATATTAGTACCCAAGTGTGTGACCTTATGACATCAACATTCATTCACAGCATTATCCCGCTTCGTTTCCTTCCGCAGAGACTTTCTCGTGGTTGGAGCACAGTACTGTATTCGTTGATGGATAACCAATAAGAATTTGTATTCATTTCACCTGCCACACTCACTACCCTTATTGAACTGAACTTTCAATTCTGTTCAGTCGAACTTAGAAGAGTACACTGTATTTTATTCTTAGGAAACCAACTTTATTGCGTTCCTACGATGGAACATTCCTATACATACAAGTTTTCTACCTTGTTATTTTATAAAAACTACAGTTCTCTTTGACTTCTGTAACTTTATTATTCCTGATTCGTAAACTTTCAATATTATAGTAATTTTATGCTGTCTCAAAATAGGGTGACACCAGCGAATAGGGATTATAAAGAATGGACACTGAGCGAATTTTCCTGTGTTTTGTTTCTCTGTGCGCCAGCGGTTAATTCCACTTTTAAGCGCTAGAGGTTAGTGTAATCGAGCATACGCTAAGATGATAATTGAGAACAGAGTTGAGACACAGGATCCAAATATCGCCAACCTTATTGCATAATCTAGCAACGCTTTGCTTCAAATAAATTCAAGTTAACAGCTTTTCCTTATTTCTCAGTGACAAACTAGTTGTAATAATAATATTTTATATTTCAGATATCATAAATTATATTATAAAATAATATAATACATTATAAAATTAAGTATCGAATTCGTTTAATATTTGTATATAATATAATATAGGTATATGGTTTTACTTCTCGTAAGAGTTTTGTTTTTCCATTTTCAGCGCTATCAAATCATTACATATTTTAATTGTTGGGGTCAACGTCTCAACTCTCATTATAAAGGAACTCTAGAGTCTAGACATTACAATTAATGACAGATTTATTATTTTATGGATCCAATTTATTTTATTTGAGTACATAATATACCTAGATGTATTAATTATATGTGTTATATTTCCGCTGTGTCGACTGCTAGCAGGTGTGATGTCAGCGCCAACACTAGGGAGAAAGCAGAATCTGACGCTCTAGCTGGCTTGAAGGTCGTTGAAATCGGTCCGGCTGCATCAAAGGTACCGACGCGAAGTGTCCATTCTTTATAATCCCTATTCGCTAGTGACACTATCTGAAACGTTTCCAAAGTCCGTATCTCAAATCATCTCATATCTCGAGTCTTGGAAAAAGATTGTTATAAAAATCCTACAATTTATTTTCAGAGAATCATAATATTTTCTTTCTATAAACTTTTTTATTTTTTCCATATAAATTATAATAATTTAAAATACTGTCTGCCGATAAATAATGTGTTACGTATTCGATAAAAACTATAATTAAACACGCAACCTAGATTACAGAAATACATCACAATATCCCCAGACTTTGGAACTTAACTGTAACATTTTGTTAAAAGATACGAGAAAATGGTTCTGTGCTAATAGGCTACATCTCAGTGTTAACAAAACAGGCTTCATAAATTTTCACCCAGTACAAAATATAAAAGATATGAATTTAAATATAAATATCAACAACGCACAGATTATGAGATGGTCAGATGACAGATTCTTAGGTGTATTGTTTGATGAATGTATGAACTGGAATCAACATTGTATTTGTTTAATTTTTAAATTAAATGTGGTTGATTATTATCAATTAAGAATACTGAGTAGTATGTTGAGCTATGAAACACTATTATCCTTTTATTATGCTTATTTTGAATCCAGATTGAGTTATGGATCTGTTCCTGGGGAGTTTGTGATTCAAAAGCGCATTCTACGTTGTATTTTTAAAATAGCACCTAGGAGTTCGTGTAAGGACTCTTTTAAATATTACAAAATTTTGATAGTATATGGTGTGTATTTTTTAAGTTTGGTCGAATGCGTATAATTATACTGGGTGTTCATTTCAAAATGTGTCATGACGTCACTGTTGTGAGTCAGCGATTTGAAGCGAGTTTCAGCTTTTATGTCCGAGAAGTTGCCTATTAATCAAGGCGTTCAATCTAAACTTGAGAACGTGTACGGTATAACTTGAACGTCGTAGCGACAGATAGCGGTCTGTAAAGTCTGTGTGCTACCATAACCTCTTTCGAACTGTGTTTTGCGCGGGCAAGTCGTACGCAGGGTATTTGTTATCATCCGTTGCATACCGCAACATTCTACAACCCAAATCAAATGCTCCGTGTCCATGTTGACCGTCGAAGTTAATGTCAACAAATACGTAAGTAATCGTCTTAACCCTCTCGCCATATCCCGACAGTAAGAAAAAAACTCACCTCAGTACATGTTTCCAAACAGTTCACATTCCTGTCACTACCGGCGTTACCGCACGTATCGGTACGTACTTCCAGAGTCCGTGGGTATCCACGGACTCTGCGTACTTCAGAATGAACGCCGTACTTGCTAGGCAACTTCTCTCGCATTTAGGTAATACGCCTCTGCGGGAGTGTAGGAAAATTGAATTCTCTAGGCTAGCCACATGACGATATACAGCGAGCCATGACACACTTTGAACTGAACAAGCAGTAGCAACATCACTGATTATTATTCCAGTGGGGAATGTCATGATTATAAAACAAGAAACTGTAACATATATATGTAATACCAAAACATAATTTGTCTACTGTTGTCACGCCAGGAGAAGTCGCCTGAAGTACTTAGACGGGGCGGAGGGGAAACCGTCGCGCATGCGCACTGAGCTGTTCACAACTATTCCTGTTTCACAAACATCTACTACACGTGTCTGAGAGTATTTGCGACTTGTGGAATAATAGTGGCGTTTTTATTGTAGTGTTTTATTAGTTCCAGCAGGACGATTGTTTTCAATACACCGCAAGTCTTTGCATTTCTTTAGTTATCGTTTGCTTTTAGTGTTAATAATCTTGATAATAATACAGTTAATGGAATTTATGTTATTGTATACTTTTAGTTTAGGCTTATATAGCTAGCAGTTTTTGATTTATTAATGGTAAATATGTCGACAAAGAGGAAACAAGAATTGACAATCTATAGCGAAGAAAGAAATATTATTGCAAATGTAAATTAATTCTGTGAAAGAACAACAATGCTTTTGCATTCCTCTAAAGAATTCAACAGCAAAGGCAGAAAAGTACTGTAATCTAGCCACCAGAACGATACAGCGTATAATGACTGGAATGAAAGACTGCACAGAAGAAAGTGCGTTGTCGACACTTGGAGGATGGGGACAGAAACGTCCAGATTACCGAAACGCAAATGTAGATGACTTTGACCGGAGGTTGATAAACAAGAAAGATGGCCACCGGCGCAGCTCAGGAGATAGTGCATTTGCCTGCTGATCCAGAGTTGCGCTCGGGTGTGGGTTCGATTCCCGCTTCGGCTGGGTAGCTGGTTGGGGTTTTCCGATGTTTTTCCCAACAGGAAGGCGAATGTCAGGTAATCAATGGCGAATCCTCGGCCTCTTCCGCCAAATACCATCTCGCCATCACCAATTCTATCGACGCTAAATAACCTGGCAGTTTTTAAAACAAATTGATATATATATATATATATATATATATAATATATAATAACCTAAGATAAGTAAATTATATCACTGACACCACAAATCAATATTTTATTTTATTAAACTACTTAAGTATATTCATATTCAAAATGCAACAACATCACTATTCAAAATTAATATATTTAATGGAAATCAATGCAAAAATAATAATAAATATTCACGAGAGTAACCTAAAGAACAAGAATAAATACCAAAATAATATATTTCATGCTGGCTATATGAATAAAGGTATAAAGTATAAGCAGTATTAAAACGATTGAATTATTTCACAATAATCTTTTCTCTCTGATTTGTTTAATAGTATTAAATCATTAACAGAAAAAAATGATTGATATAAAAATTATAAATTGAAAATGATAAGTAATTTATTTTCAATATTTGATTCATCAACAAGTATAATAAATTTATCATTAAATTGAATCAGCACTATATTAGGATTATTTATTATTCCAATGAGCTACTTGTATTATATGGCCAATGTTCCGAAATTTGTGGGGCAAACCACAGATTTATACCTATCGTAATTGAAAGTATTTCAACAAATTATTTTGATATAGTGTCGTTAAACGGTCAAGTAAAAAAGGTAGTAAAAAGCTGCAAGAAACTTTTTCCCGTATTACAAAAGAGAATTTATTTCAAATGGAAGGCAACATTAAGACGAATACTGAAGGAAAAGGGGTTTCGGGTGGAAGAAATGTACATTGAGAAGAAAATGTTTAATTGAAGGGGAAAACACTGTAAATTGGAAGTGTAGATATCTATAGAAAATAGAAAAGGTTAGGGAAGAGGGTAAACCGATTTTGTACATGGATGAGATACGGATAGACACCAATTTAACTTTTCCCAAGTACTGACAGATTAAAAATGTTACGGGAATTTTGACTACTGTAAATGAGTCCAACAGACTCATTGTTGTCCATCCGGATGGAGTTCTTAGCTTTGTCGAGAGATGCGAATTAATATACAAAGCAGGAACAGCAACAGTTGATTATCATTGACAGATGATAGTCCAACAATTTAAAAAAATGTGATGATAGTAATAGCGACAACAACACTGAAGATGCGGAATCTTATATGTCTGACTTCGTTCAAGTCAAGTAGATATAGTCAAGTAGACCGAAGTTTTCAGGTCAGAGGATAGCGTAAAGTTCCCCCGTCCCGCCTATCCACTCCAACTCGTAGCGCGAAGACAGTATGTATGTACAATAAATCAGCCATGGTCCTAAGTTTAAAATTGTTTAACAATCTATCTGAAAACATTAAACAAATCAGAGAGAAAAGATTATTTAGGAAATTGATGAAAGAATATTTAGTAACACTATGTCCTTATGATAATAATGGTGTTAGAAATGTTTTAGCATAATGTACATTTAATATTGTTTTTACTTGATTTTTACTTACATTTTATATTATTGTATTTTATGCTCGACCATGCCGTAATGTACTAATTATACACCTGGTAGCATGTCATTAAAGTACACCTACTCATTAAAGTACAGGTCTTCAGCCAATGATAACTCAGCTTACATGTGTTCAGCCAATGAGAAGTCAGCTTTGTACCGTTATAAAACCGCAAGTATCGATTATTCTCGGATATGCAAATCGAAAGAGAATTAGCGAAAAGTCACGGAGGCTGGAAATCCAATACTGTCGCAGAAGGTTATGTTCTGTTACTATAATAATTAGCGTTAATTGTAAATAATATTCAAATAAATTCAATTTGTCATCTCGTTTTTCAATGTCTAATTTATTTTCAATGTTATCTCTGTAGGTTCTTATGGCCTAGCAAGGTCAATGTGGACATCTGTTCCCCGGAAAAAATCAATACTTTCGCGTCTGCGCACATCTCACAACATACGGGACATTGGTCAAGGTCAGATACAAATAAAATTAATAACATCAAGTTAGAAATATGGTCGAGCATAAAAAGTCGTATGAAACTTGCCTATAATTGGTAATTAAGAAGCTCGTATGAAAATTATGAAACTCGCTTGCGCTCGTTTCATAAATATCCATACTCGCTTCTTAATTACCTTCATTATAGGCTCGTTGCATAATGTACTATTAAAACTGTGACTTGTATTACAACTTTTGCTTTTTTAAGGATATCCATCCATCCATTTATATAAATATGAGAAATCAGAGGCGGAATATAAGTTACGTACAAGCAGTTCTGAATTGAAGACTTTAAAGGCAAGAAGTAAAGGTTGTTATGATTTTACTTGACAACGATCAATCTCATTATTATCATGAATTCTTTTCCTTATTGTGAAATAATTCAATCGTTTTAATCTGCTTGGCATTTCCAAACAATAAAGATAACGAAGGTGCATTAAGAAATCCACTTATTTTTATCACAGTTGTTTCAACTGATTGATGAGATAATTGAACAGCGAAGTTTCCTGGTGGACATTGAACAATGAACCTGGTGGTTTCTTTGAGTAATAAAGAAACAGGAGGAGGTAGACTAAAGTTAGACATATACAGGGTTATTACTGAACAACGTGGTAATTTAAATGAGAATATAGAGTGGATTGAGGGAAGATGCCTGACTTTTTCTTTGCTTGGAAATTTAAGATACTGTTCATTTAGTTTTGAATTTCATATTGAAATATCAAACTCTGGAAGGTATTTTGAAACTATATTTTTGGTACAAAACAGAAAACGTTAATTACCTTGTTTATAGATACAGTTTTTCTCCTTGCCTTCACTATAGGCATCTTTCCCCGATAGTCGGGTAAGATGGCAAATGTAATTAACACATTTACTGATAAGATAGGTGTCCCTGATATGGCCATGCTAAGGTTTGAGAATTTTTCTAGCCGCCATTTTGAAAAAAATGTAAACCACTTTTTTCTTACTCGTTCTCAGTTTAATGGATTTTCTTAAAACAATTTCCTTTCCTCATAAAAATAGCTTTAATTGTCCAAAAAGTCCCAAATTCCAAAAGTCTATCTAGTGGCCATATCAGGAACATGTGCACATGATATGGCCACCCTTGTTCCATGTTCTACAAATCGTGATTGTTTTCAGTTTGATAGCGCAGTTGTGCTATAATTAAATAATTTTGGTGTAAAATGAATAAATATGACACTTAATAATCTTTTTATAATTCAAAAGTGTAGTCAAAACAGGTATTTCCATCAAAAATTAAGTTGTTTTCTTAAAATACAACATTTTTGCGTAATCCCAGCTATAAGGTATGTAAATTTGTCAGGTGAAAAAATAAAAGTGAAATGAACTTGATATGGCCATGGTGCATTTGATATGGTCATATCAGGAGCAGGTAAGCTTTCACGAAAATCGTTTGATTATGAACAACTCGTAAAATATACGCCATCAACTACAACACCAATCAACAGAACATTAAAAACTGAATGGCGTACTATGGTTTTCATGAAACAAGTCTTTGAAAAACATGCATAAAACAAAGGAGACTTACCAGAGAAAAATAAGAAGAGGTCACATGAAAACCGCAAAACAGGCAACTGACGCCATATTGCTCAACCTGACTGGATGGAAAACGATCAAGTGACATACCAGGATGCCCTTTCACTGAATACTGCTGCAATTTAGCGGATTTTTTGGTTAACTAACTCACAATAGGGGGGTGGCCACATCAGGAACATGGCCATAACAGGAGCACCCACCTTATATGTATTTTACCTGAACTTGGTTTGATACTTGTATATAACAAAATTGACTTAATCTAAAGCTCATGGACACTTTTTCACTCGTTTACCACTATTTAGCAACACAGTCATTGCACATATTCTATTGCCGTGTGCAAGACTCGTGAAATAACTTCTTGCACACAATGAATTCAATCCAGTACATTTTTTTTTTTTTTTTTGCCAACAGTCATTTTTAGGCGGCGTTTAAGAGTACGGTAAGGAATCCCGTATACTTGCGATGCTCTAAAACAGTTCATACTCTCTGTTATAACATGTACCATCGCAAGTTGAAGACTGTCCTCAATCCACTGACTTCTATCAGAGGATCTTACGTAAAGTTTACACATTCCCTGCATTAAAACAAAAAATAAAACTCTTGCAACAAGGTGTCATCTTACTCCGAAAAAAGTGATAATCTTCCCTAAGTATCGGGGTAAGATGCCTAGTGTATGGATGGAATGTTTAAATTATAATTTGTTTCGCAGAACGTAAACCAATTTTGGACCAAAAGAGTGCAAGAATTCCTCGAGCTTGCAAAAATACGTAAGTCTTAAATGTTTAAATATCTGCAACCTCGTATTTAATGTAAAATAAGTTTCTTGTCTATAATCACCATCAAAACAAAAGCGAGAAATTTCCTTGAACTTTTAAAATGATATCACTGTGTGTATGGAATGCTGAGTCCAGATTTGAGAAGCTACGTTCTGAAAAACAGGTTCATTAATCACACAAATTATTCTTTACATTAAAACTACTGAAACATTTTTTATACTTATTTCAATGTGTTTGTGTTTCTAAATACAAAATAAATGTTCATAGGAAACTTTTTGACTTATTTTGTAAATCATCTCGTGAGCCCTCTTAACCCTTTACACGACCCCATGGGGATCGCGACCCACACTTTGGGAACCGCTGCTATAGAGGATTCCACGTTAAGAAAAAGCATCGAGTATATGGGGCTATTCCATCAAATGACAGTGTCCAGAGAAACGCCTACCTACCACATAGCTAGTACAATGTACGGGCTATTCCATATGAAATCGATCAGTAAAAAACCTCGCATTTTTTATACTCTAATTTTTTCCCTATTTATACAAGGTGCTGAGGAGAGTGCATTTGCAAAAATATACTATCGAAAGTCAAACAGTTTTCGTATTGTTGAGCGACAAATTTAGCGTATTTTAGAAAAACAAGCCTATTTCAGCGCTCAGAACTCTGGAACCATTTAATAATAATAATAATAATAATAATAATAATAATATAATAATAATATTTATTAATACTATACACTTGAGCTACATTAGGCATTGCAGCCCGAAAGAGCAGAAGCTCGTGCTCGGGCGCAGTTCAGATTTATACAAAATATATCACAAAATTACGAGAGTTCATTGAGCACAATCACATTAACAAATGGTAAAATACATACAGCATGTAATAACAGGTCTATATACAAATAGAAAATACAGAAGTACATGAATATTAGAGTAACAATTTTAACTCAATTAGCTTAAACAATTAAATAATTAATCTGATTTGTTTCTTAAATCTATGTGTGTTAAGTGTACTTAGCTCAGGGTAAGCTCTAATTAATGTATTATATATTTTGGGTCCAAAATTTCTGCTGTGTTTTAATCCAGCAGTTGTGTGGCATTTGGGAGTATTTAGAAAGAAACTGTAGTTTTGTCTCGTCTGGTATTCATGAGGATCATATTTAAATTTATTGTGGTTTTTATGGAAGTAAATCAGCAATTTTTGTTTATAAATTTGTTCTAGATTTGATACGCCAAATTCCTGAAAAATTAATTTTGTTGGGTAATCAAAAGGTTTATATAGACAAATTTTGATAATTCTTTTTTGGAGCAGATTTAAAGGACGGAGAGTCGATTTTGCCATTCCTCCCCAACCTAAAATACCATACTGAATTATTGATTGAAACAGAGCTAAGTACACAGTACGCAGAACATAAACAGGTTTACTGCAGAACATTGAACGAGAGCTCATTTTGAAGCTGACATTTGGTAGGTTGTGATAAAAAGTAATCCTTATTTTTATTGTATACAGAGAGACAGATAATCTGATTTTACTTACTTTTAGGCTTTTTGCCAATTTCTAAAAATGTAAAAAAAATATTGAGAAAAAACCTTGCATTATTAAGAGGGATTCGGCATTGTTTGCTTAGTGGCTCGGCAATAAGTTTCGAGGATATTAAATAAATTATTTTCACACGCCTACACTTGAACGGCGCACTACCGCATGCACTGGCCGAGAGCTGAAGATAAGCGAGCTTTGGGCGTCATTTTACTCCTGTGTTTATGAAAACCTGTGATAAAGCTAGCCCAGCTATGTGCTACTAGACGAAACATCACGTATTTATGTCTCCTGGCCTTGCTTGCCTAGGCTAGCTCCCGCCTCACAGTCATCTGGTTAGCTCACGCGTGTACTATTTATTTTCTTTATTTGATTTTTCAATACTTTCTTATTAACGTTGCACCAGTAAAAAATACGTGTTTATTTGTACTTTCAATGCGAAATCTAACCATATATTTTAAAAATATTTTTTCGTGAGCAAAGGAGTCTTAATTAAGAAAAATCTAAATTTCTCCATTTCCATAAAAAGTAAGAAAAACTGTTTACATGTCAATATAAACTTTAACTTTTCAGCATCAAAATAAACCATGATTTTGATAATTGGGTGAAAGGGTTTCGGAGCCACAACAGCTTAAAATTGCTAATTTTATGAAAATACGATAAATTTATATATTTTTAATTTAAACACTATGAAGTTCTGATGCCTCAAACTTTGCACAAAGCATTGTATCATAGTTGTCTGCGGACAGAAAAAGTTTCATTGTATTTAAAAATTGCAAGGTCAATTTTCCCTATATTTCGGTCGATTTGAGATGGAATAGCCCTACGTACTGGACTCATAGAGCTAATGCTTTTTTCTGAATGTGGAATGCACCAAAACAAAACACGCTAAACGAGACATACAAACACAAAGCGAATTTCTAACTTAAAACTTTTATAAAAAAGTTTTAATTTATTCAATTACGGACTGGTCCGCCACAAAATATTGTATGAATCTTTGGCGAAATTTCATGTTTAAACCTCGGGCCACTTGCACCCTCGGGGCAGAGGCCCACGGGAGCAACCCCGTAGTCTTCGCTATAAACATCTTCATTTCGCCCTTGATACATAAATTACTATTAATACTTTTCCGGCTGTAAAATCTATAATAACTTTGATAACTATGTGACAGTGGCCATGCTTCTTCACTTACTTACTTATTTTTGTAGATTGGACATACAATTGCCGATGTCCATTCACTAGGATAACTTTCTCCCATAAAGATTTTGTTAAACATGTCCGTGATTTCACTTGTCGTTTCCTGTATATTAATACACTCTTTGAGAAATTCAGAAGGTATCCCGTCTATACCCGGTGCTTTGTTATTTGTCAACGAAGAAGGGGAGCGTCTTTGTCCGCTTTGCAAAGAAAAGGATTCCTATAAACATATTTTATTACTGTGTGTCGAATTGGAACATATACGGAGAAAATATTTACCACCACCGATGCTAAGTCAGAGTAGGAGTTCGCTTGCACGTCTTGACCTGATGGGGAATAGAGAATGGGAACAAAAGATTGGATGTTCCTCTTGAAGGCGAAACAGATTAGAACTTCAGCTGTTGAAGTTTGCCACGCCAACGGAGGAAGGGATAATAGTATCCACCCAACTGTACACTTTTAGGTGTTTTAGGTTAGGATATGTTATATAATGTGTTTTATTGTGTCATTTCCATTTTAATTATTTAGTAGTATTTAGTATTTATTTATTTAACCTGGTAGAGATAAGGCCGTCAGGCCTTGGGGGATTACAACTATAACATGAACAATAAGATTACAATTAATATTAAATTTACAATTACCATTACATTAAAAATTAAAGTACGACAAGAATACCTGATTAATGGGTGTTCTTGTAGAGAGTAGTTGGATGTAATCATAGGTGGGGGAGGGGAGCCTACAAAGGAGGACTTGTTTCGGGTACAAAGCACGTACGGTCAGAAGACCCGTGCATTGGATTTTAGACAAAATTATGATAATATAAAATTTTTACGTATAATATTACTCAATAAATCCATCTATCTATCTATCTACTTACTTATTTACTTACTTACTTATGGTTTTTAAGGAACCCGGAGGTTCGCTGCCGCTCTCACATATAAGTTATGCCCACCGTCGGTCCCTCTCCTGAGCAAGATTAATCCAGTCTCTACCATCATATCCCATTTTAATATTATCATCCCATCTACGTCTCGGCCTCCCCAAAGGTCTTTTTCCCTCCGGCCTCCCAACTAACACTCTATATGCATTTCTGGATTCACTCATACGTGCTACATGCCCTGCCCACCTCAGACGTCTGGATTTAATGTTCCTAATTATGTCAGATGAAGAATACAATGCGTGCAGTTCTGCGTTGTGTAACTTTCTCCATTCTCCTATAACTTCATCCCTTTTAGCCCCAAATATTTTCCTAAGCACCTTATTCTCAAACACCCTTAACCTCTGTTCCTCTCTCAAAGTGAGAGTCGAAGTTTCACAACCACACCAAAACATGCTTCTTCACTATGATATTAAAATAGGAATATGCAATATTTCAGCCTCCTATCTCCAGT
Organism: Periplaneta americana; assembly: GCA_025594305.2. Lineage (NCBI taxonomy): Eukaryota > Metazoa > Arthropoda > Insecta > Blattodea > Blattidae > Periplaneta > Periplaneta americana. The sequence continues at coordinate 27,957,968 of JAJSOF020000029.1, read as the reverse complement.
AGTTTCTAAGGAAATATGTTTCTAAAGTATCGATGTTTTTAACATAAATTTAATTAATACTTTTCTTGTTTAAATTTTTTATAAAGTCAAGTATATGAGCTATAAAGAGAAAGTCTGAAAACCAAAATATATCTGCAAAGAATGTGTGTATGCTGTGAAAATTGCAAATTGATAGATTCAAAAGTTGAAGAGTACAGACGTGGACAAATTATTAGACTAAAACATTTTCTTAGAAACATAATATAATTCATCATATAAACTATCACTATAATTCACAGAGTCTCTATTGTTGTAAATATGATTGTTTACATTTTCTGGTATATTTTTTCAATGGTTAAGTATTTTTTTCTTCCTATGTTGGTACTACTCGTGTTTTAATTATATACTCCAGAAGATATTTTCCAATGGCCTACAAGAAGACCGGACATGAACGAAATTGAAAATCTGTGATCTATATTGAAGAAGAAATTGAACAAAATGTGGTTTATAACAAAATATGGACTCATTGAACCACCTAGCTAAATGATGCTGATATTCAAAGAACGTGTCAAACTTTGGTTTCCTGGCTAAATGATGCCTGGCTAAATGATGCTGATATTCAAAGAACGTGTCAAACTTTGGTTTCCAGCATCCCTGACAAAATCAACGTGTTAATAAAGAATAAGGGAATGTTCACAAAATATTAGTAGCCTCCAGACTCAATTTTTTTGTTCATTATGTCTGTGCAAAATACAGTTTTGTTCATTATTTCTACCGATAAATACAGCTTTGTTGCACATATAATTAATTTAGTCTAATAATTTGTCCACGTCTGTAATAGAAAATTTCTTCACTTATACAGAAAAACCATACGGTCATACTACCCAGTCCTTTAACCCGAATTTATTACACCAAACAATTTAATATTTTCTAGTGAGTTACATTCATTCACCACCTTATCAATCTTATTAAGGATTACAATTCACACGCCAGGAATTTCAACCGCGTAGTTGTGTCGTTAAATTTACTTACAAAAATTAACTTACAGAGAAACATTAAAACTGCACGATAATAAGCTAATCAATCAGTATCGTGTGACAGCATGTCGGGAAACTTGGGCTGGGCCGATCATTTTTATCTCGAGGCTCAGAGATCACAACACGAGTCAGTCTTTGCATCTCCGAACAATAGTCATGTGCAAAGCCCTGTTGCGTTTCTAAAGACGCTAATTTAAACGGCCTAACTCCGAGGACAACGATTCAGTAACTCGTGGCAGTGATTCAAGTGACACGGCGGAAGAAGGAAGACAATTACATAAACAGCAACACGCCAGCCACGAAAATCTCCCACGTTTGGGGTAACTAACACGGAACACAATTCCAGTCGTTTGTGCCAATACTTAAAGAAGGTCGTTAAAGATAAGTAGCAGTACACAAGCTTGTTGTGGAAGGACAAGTCATTCATGTGCATTACGGAAAATACTGCCACAACCGCAGTGCGTTCTTACACCTTATCTCTTACAGTCGTTACGTAGCTTTCATAACCTAGGTTCTTAGTTTGTGAATGTCAGTGAAGTATTACTAAAGCTGTGTGTTAATTGTACACGAAATGGGTGTTAGTACACTTTCAAACTGTTAGAATTTGTTGTGATATTATGTTGTGAGCAAGCAACGCGAACCAGAAACGAAACAATACGATAGTGATTTAGAGGTCAGCGAAAGGAGCTTTATGGACTGTCGTCTGGTTGACTGATGATAATTATTCTTTGTATCACAAGGGTGGACAGATAACAGTCTAACAATTCTTATTGCAACATTGTTTTGGAGAGTGATTAAATTTCTTATCATCGATAAAAGATCGATTTCCTTGTCAGCTAATCGTAAATACACGATCAACTTATTATTAAGCATGCAGACTTCGTAAACCTCAATTTAATCGGTGTTAAGGTTTTGACAAGAATTTTAGTTGTTTTGTAACAGTTGCTAAACGGAGTAATTCCACCAACATGACTGAACCGAACGAAAGTAATACAGCTTTGGAGATGGCTGCTAAAATAAGTAAAGGCGATATTCACGAAAGCACAACTAAACAAGAAAACGCTCCGAATCCAGAAAATGGAAAAGAAGTAGAAGCAGGAAAATCTGGAAAAATACATTTTAAACCATCAGAAAAGTGGAGGATTATGAAGAATATAGTGGTTATTAGCTTAGCTTTTATGGTGCATTTTACGGCCTTCCAAGGTGCTGGAAATCTTCAGAGTTCTGTCAACGCCGCAGAAGGCCTCGGCACAGCGTCTCTGGCTACAATATACTTCGCCCTTATTCTCTCCAACGTGTTTCTGCCAGTGGTAGTGATAAGGTAAGTTCAACACATTTTAATCATGCGATAGCATATAGCTAAAAACTTACCGACACTGACCCCTTTCCTTACTACACTGTTAGAATATTAGTTGGCTTGCATACTCTCTTTTCAGTTCGCCTTTTTATAATCAAATAGAAAAATGTCAGAATATCTAAAATCAAAAAAGATAGTTACATTAAACGTATTTCTATACGAAGAACAACACATATAATTTCCGCTTCACTGCATTCTGAAAAGTGTATAAAATGAAATCTTAAGAATTAGTGTTGTGGGATATAATCGATTAATCGATCAATTTCAGTTGTAAGATTAATCGATCAAAAATATTTAACCGAATAATCGAGTCGATTAAAATTAATCGGTTGTCAACCAATCAAACTCCTGTATCTCCTCATGAGGAGCATACGGCATTCACAAAGTGCCTCCATCGGACCCTATTTGTAGCCAACTCTTCACTTTCTCCATGTTTTCCCCTCCCTAGCAATTTCCAAAACTGTTCTCTTCCATGTATTTTTTTGCCTTCCTCTTGTTCTACTATAATGGGGGTTCCAAAACAAAGCCATTCTTTCTACTGCTCCATCTTTTTCCTGATTGTGTGCCCTATCCAAAATCCACTTTCGTCTTTTGATAATCGGCTGTAGTTGATATTAATTAGTATTTTGTTAATACAAACTCACACTAAAAATTCCGACAATATTTATATTTCGGAAATTGCTTATCTTAAAAGCATAATAGTACTGTTATTTTCTAACTGTAAACCAGATATTGTAGGAAAAATTTTACACAAACACTTCAGAAAGAGATGGAGATATGAGAACGGTGACCTAGTCTACTTCTATTGAAAGTTGAAATACAATGCGAAACCCTTATTAAGTTTTGTGGTTTTCCAAGAAAACTTCCACCTTGTTGTCAGCTCATCTTCCTAGCATATGAAATACGTACTTTTTTGGGATTCGTCCCCCCCCTTATAAAATAGCCATGTCTACACTGTGTGCAAGGAGAGCGTAACTACCTTCTAAAATCTGGTTAATTTTACAATAGGGGCCATCTTCTGTTTCGAATATTTTTTTGCAATTGCAGTTTCTGTCCTGAGTTTATATATGAAGGTTGTATAAGTTTAGTTTGATAAAGAAAAAAAAATCAGTTTTCTGTGGTTTGTGAAAAGTGTTAACTCCATTATGTCATATGATAATTTGAAGGTAAACTTAGTGAAACGTTTGGATTTAAATTGAACAATCGTGGAGAAGTGCTTGGCAGAAAAAGAGTAGTGATGCAGGAAACAGTGTTACTAAACGTAGAGCGGCACATTGAGAAATGTGAATGCACTCACATGTTTAAATTTATGGATTAAGCAATATTAACTAGGTGAGTCTTCATATTTTTTGTTATTTATGTTGTCTCAAAAATTCCCGGAGAAATTGATACAATAAATTATAAGCCTATAATGTTAGGAATTAAAATAGTTGTTTTGTAATATAATGATACAATATATACAGATATACAACATTTAATACTTATGCTTATCACCAAACACAAGTTAAATTTAACAATAATTGTGTACTGCAATATATTAAAACATTTTTTCAACTCGATCAAAACTCGATTATCTATCGATTAATCGATTAAATTCAAATAGTTAATCGATTAAATGTTTTGATCGATCAAAGCACTACTAAGAATATGAAATTTTATTAAGAACTAATTTAACGAAATTTTAGTCGCTGTTTTAATCGATGGTCTTGACCACACGAATTATACTGATACTAATGGCTCGCCGTAGCATTAGCTGCGTATCTTAGTGATTATAATATCATTGTGTTGGAACTGATAATCGTTTAATTGATTGTAGTAAAGTAAATGAAACCATAATAATTATGCCATAGCCATCCTTCAATGTGAATAATGTTTCATCTCAATACATCATAAACGATGTTCTTGGTGAAATATCTTTCAACACCTGCAAAATGACCTTGATGTGAAGTAGATATAATCTTAATTTTCACATCACTTGCAGCTTCGACTCTACTGACTGCCACATATAACTGTCCATGGCTGAAAGCGTACCGAGATAAATAAATTCCAATTTTGTCTTAAGTTTGGCCTTGTGCTTTGTTGACGGTCATTGCGAAAACAAGACGTAATGGAAACTGACGCCGTTTAAATTTAAAAGGCAAATAATTGTTGTCGGTGAACAGCAAATCAATGCGTGGTAAATAGGTTATTTGTTCTTTGGGTGCACCAGTAATCACTTCTAGCTTTAAAAGATTATTACACATCTCTCTATTTACCAAGCCAAAGTGCATATTCATATTTCGGATAAGCATTACAACTGCTCCAACTTTCAGCTTTAATTTGTGCGGAGGCATCCCACATGGTGTGATGGAGTGCAAATACTCTATTGGTGTGGTATTTATTAAATTGTCATCATGGTCATAGGGCAGTACCATATCAATACTGTTACATTCCCTTGTATATCCGTCAATTAGTTAAATTAAACTGACGACAGATGGATTTTGGAAAATAGGAAAATTATGTAGGAAAATTGACATGTCACTGAAAACTACTATTTTTCCGCAAATCCTTGGATGTCAAGCTTCAAATTTACGGGTAATTCATTAAAATCCGTTCTGTTGTTTTCCCGTAATTTTCATTACCAGTTCAAATTATAATATATAGATGCATTTCAAAAAATGTTTCTGCTACAAGAGAAAAAATTACTTACTCTAGTTAACTGAAGTGCTCTGGATCCGAATCTGTATTCATATTTTCTGTATCACGTCAGGTTTTTCTTTAATTCTGAAAATAAAAATGAAAAACGTCAAAATTGGCATACTTCATGATTTAAAAAAAACTAATACTGTATAATTTAGATTATATGACTGCTTTTAGGTAATGAAGGTTTTTGAATCCGAACCTGTATTGAGATTTTCTCTATCGTGCCATATTTTCTGTAATTTTTGGAAATAAGAACGAAAAACTTCAAAATTTAAACAAGAATTTCAAAAATCTTAAAAATGAGGTGCCGATATATAATTTTTAAAAGCATATTTTAGCGCCATAATATAACGTTCGAGAGTATAAAATTAATTATTAAAAATCTTAAATTAATACAAATATTTTTAATAATTATTAATAATTATTTTTATGTAATTAATGTAATACTATATTATTATATTATATAATTAATTTATATTACTTACTTACGTACTTACTTACTTACTTACTTACTTACTTACTTACTTACTTACTTACTTACTTACTTACTTACTTACTGCTTTTACTTACTGGCTTTTAATGAACCTGGAGGTTCATTGCCGCCCTCACATAAGCCCGCCATTGGTCCCTATCCTGAGCAAGATTAATCTAGTCTCTATCATTATATCCCACCTCCTCAAATCCATTTTAATATTAGTATCTTCCCATTTACGTCTCAGCCTCCCCAAAATCTTTTTCCTCCGGCCTTCCAACTAACACTCTATATGCATTTCTGGATTTATATTATATATATATATATATATATATAAGTAATTTTTTTGCACCACATAAGAAACTTTCGTTTCACAAAATAAACACATATATAAGGCTTATACCTACCAGTTTCAAGGAACGGCATATGAATAAATGTAGAAATGAAGTGAATTTTAAAGTTTCCTAGCAATATAAGCAAGAAAACTGAAACTTAGGGATACTTTGTTCATGATTTATGTTGTTTTATAATATTTTATTGATTCCATTATGTCTAAATTACCAATGTAACTTAATAATAATAATAATAATAATAATAATAATAATAATAATAATAATTTATCTAATAATATGATTTATCTAAGAATATGTACTAATTTAAATATTTAGACACTTTCATGAATTTTGAAGAAAAAAACATTTTTTAGAAAATTGGACGTGATAAAATGAAACTACATAATAAGGGCTTTGTATCTATCCATAGTGGAGAACTGAAAAATATAAACAGTTTCTCTGTAGCAAAACGGTTCCGTACCAGTGATAAATCATTAATTTTTTTTCTACATTCCCTTGTGTGGGGGAAAAAAGGTTGTAATTATAGAGTATATTCGTAATTCCCATAGTTCATCGCAAAGAGACATTAATTCCCCGTACACATGCCAATTTGTTTCAATTGTGTAGGATTATTAAATACTGCCATGCTTTTACTGGTAATGCAACCGATACGCAACTACGAAAACTTGCACGTTCTTGCGTCTACAACAGAGTGCAAAATGTCAAGATATCACGCAACTTCCAGTTATGTCTGCGAAAGTTTTTTTTGTGATGTATGAATCTTGCGGAATCAGGAACTTGAATGACAATTAGCTACATTTCTTCTAAAGGGATATGTAACATTTTCTGGACTGTTTAGGTCTTATCAGTATTTCCTAAGCGCAAATAATTTGTAAAGACAAAGCATTCAGCCGCTCGAAGTTCGCGTGAATGACAACTTCAATGCGAAAACCGACATTTTCAAAAAAAAAAAAAAGAGTCACGTGGTTTGCTACGTGTTCTACAGCTTGTGGCTACTATAATTAGAAATAATGCAAAGAGAATATTCAAACGCAGTATTGCTGTGTGAATTAACATGTAGATTTATTTGCAATTTAATAAGAGCAGAGCATTTCTAACGCTGTAAACTAGAGGTCGCGATACACTCGATTAACATTATTTCGCCGAATTTGTGCGTATTCAATATTTTCCTAAGTGTAATAATTCGTGAAACATCATTCTAAGGAGGAATTTTAAAGAAACAGCTAAACTTAGTGGACACAACAATTCCAAGCTGAAATATATTCCATTCTGTAACTGGGACTTCATTTAACACTATTAGGTATATGTGTAAAAGTTTGAGTGTTAAAATCTAATTATCAAACGGAGTAATTAATATACGAACGATCGTGTGAACGAATGAATAAATGATTTAATTAATTAATTAATTAGCGGATTAACAAATAAATGTAAAAAATGAATGAATGATTGGATAAAAAATTGTGTAAAGAAATAAACTAATGAATAAATAAGCGAATAATTCTATTAATGAACGGGTTAATTAGTGAATGAGTGAATTAATGAGTGAATGGATAAATTGATGGAGTGAAATAATGAATTTAGAAATGAGTGAATTGATGAATTTATAAAGGAGTGAATGAATGAATGAATGAATGAACTGATAAATTAATGAACTGAAGACAAGGTGAAAGAATCAATTGATAAGTGAGTGAATTAAAAATTAGAAGAATTGATAAATGAGTGAATTAGTGAATGAGTGGCTCAATGGATTAGTGAATTTTTTAATTAATAGATAAATGAATGTATGTATTACTCGATGAGAGAATTAATGGATTAATGAAAGCATTAATTTTATTCGTTATGAAGAGAAAGAATTAATTCATAAACGAGTGATTGATTAATTAATGAACTATTGAATGAATGATTTCATTTAAATGTTTGTGTTGTATCGAGGTGGCATGGGAGCTGATTCAAGGCCCTTAATTGTGGATCATTTAATGATGAATTAATTATTTATTTAAGGAATAGGTGAACTTATTAATTAATGACAGAGTGAAATTATTATACATAAATGTATTGATTAATGAGTATATTGATTGTCATTTAATTAATTAATATTTATTTAAGGAATAGGTGAACATTCACTGAAAGTCATTAACTTAATCACATCTAGTCATTCATTCACCTATTCATTCATACACTCATTCATACATAGGCATTCATTCACTCATACAGGCATTCATTAATTCACTCACACATTCATTCCTTTATTCATATTATTCATTTATTCACTCAGTTATATATTCATTCATGCAAACATTCATTGACTCAATAACTAATTTCTTCATTCATTCAATCATTCATTAACTTATTCATTCACCCATTCATTCACTCATTCACAAATTCACTAATTCATTCAATCATGCATTATTTATCCACTCATTATTTATTCACTCATTCACTAATTGTTACATTCACTCGTTGCTCCATTCGCTCATTCACTCTTTCATTAATAAATTTATTAACTCCCTCGTCGCATAATTAATTCACTCATTCATTAATTAACCGGTTCGTTAATAAATAAATTCATTAATTAATCAACTCACTGATTAATCGACGAGTGAATTAAGATATGATTGAATTGATGAATAATGAATGGATTAATTCATTATAAAGTAAATTAGTTAATTCATAAACGAGCGGTTAATTAATTAATAAGTGACTGAATTAATTCATTAATAACTGCATGAGTGACTCACTTGAAGAGTGTTTGAATGAATTAATGCAGGAATGAATGACCTAATTAATTTATGATAGAATGAAATTATATTATGAACTAGCCGTATCCGTGCGCTCCGCTGCACCCGTTAGAAATAAATATAAAGTAATTACATACCGGTAATTAAAATAGGATATTTGATCCAGGAACATTCGTCTTTGATATAAGGATAAATCGTTTATTATGTTACTTAAATTGTATTAAAAAATTAAAATGCGATCATTTTGATTCAGAGACCACTCATTTGGTCATAAAAATTATTTTATGAAATACAGAAAACGAATGCCTATCAAGTTTTCTGTGCATAAGAAGCTATTTTAATCTTACCTGTCCTCGATTCACTCAGAAGTTACTGTAATAACATTACAGCATTATGTCCATCTAGAGAAACTACACTTTCCAATGGTGAATTAATAATTAATTATACAAATCGGTTAATTTAGCTTCCGATATTACTTCATACAAACACAAAAACATTCTCTGTCGGCTATGTTTCATAGCTTTCGATTGTTGTTGTCTAAGGCCCCTTATAGACGAAGTCATTTGTTTTTTATTTCATTACACCGCCTTAGATGGCGTTGTTATTGTAATATTGAAACTCATTTATCTCATTAAAATCAATCCTATCAAAATTTTGCGTGGAATAAAACTTATCGGAAATTATTTTTAAAGAAACTTTTGTTATGTAATATTTTTGAAGAAAATTAATAATAAGGGAGATATTTCAATTTATTTAATTCAAGCCCCCTTATAACCTCCCTTTTAAATAAAATATTTTGAATGCCATATAGCCTAAAGTCTAAGTTACAACGAACTTAATTTATATTCCAATTTTCATATAAATCGGTTAAGCCATTATCACGTGAAAAGGTAACAAACATCCAGACAGACATACAAACAAAAATTTCAAAAAAAAAGCGATTTTCGGTTTCAGGGCGATTAATTATATATGTTAGGACCAATTATTTTTGGAAAATCGAAAATTACCAAAAAATTTCGGCTCCAGATTTATTATTAGTATAGATTAATGTATTGGTTCATAATTAATTAATTAAAAAAGAATAAACCAATGAACGCACGAACAAAAGAATGACAATGAATAAATAAAAAATAAAATAAACAATGACGGAATTAACAAAAAATAAATGAATAGGTGAAATAAAAACAATTACGAAACTATTAACGAAAGCACTGAAAGAAGGCTGGACGCATGAATGATTAAATAATAAATATATATGAATTAATTATTAACTAAATTATTGAAATAATGAACTTGCATAAAGGCCTGGGCCATGCGAATTATGTGGTGTAGAGAACGTAATTGAATGTTTTGTAATGCCACCCAAGACTGGACTGCTTTTAGTAACTCTAAGTGATGTTGCAGGAAGTTCGGCTGCAAATGGGCCGTCGCTATCTCGTTTATAGCCTACATGCCGTACATCGGCGCGCAGTTCTACCCCGCCTTCTACACTATGATCCCGGCTGGACTCCTCGTCGGCTTCGGCGGGGGTCCCCTGTGGTGCGGCAAGTGCACGTATCTGAGCGTCGTGTCCGAGATCTACTCGGAGCTCACCAACGTGCCCGCTGAGACGTTGGTCGTCAGATTCTTCGGGATATTCTTCATGATCTTCCAGTTCGCTCAAGTCTGGGGCAACCTCATTTCATCAACCGGTATGTTACATAATCTATAACTAGGTTTCGTATTCCAGCTACCTATAAACTGGAATAATAATAATAATAATAATAATAATAATAATAATAATAATAATAATAATAATAATAATAATAATAATAATAATAATAATAATACTTACTTACTTACAAATGGCTTTTAAGGAACCCGAAGGTTCATTGCTGCCCTCACATAAGCCCGCCAGCGGTCCCTATCCTGTGCAAGATTAATTCAGTCTCTATCATAATATCCCACCTCCCTCAAATCCATTTTTATATTATCTTCCCATCTACGTCTCGGCCTCCCTAAAGGTCTTTTTCCCTCCGGTCTCCCAACTAACAGTCTATATATGCATTTCTGGATTCGTCCATACGTGCTACATGCCCTGCCCATCTCAAACGTCTGGATTTAATGTTCCTAATTATGACAGGTGAAGAATACAATGCGTGCAGTTCTGCGTTGTGTAACTTTCTCCATTCTCCTGTAACTTCATCCCTCTTAGCCCCAAATATTTTCCTAAGCCCTTATTCTCAAACACCCTTAACCTATGTTCCTCTCTCAGAGTGAGAGTCCAAGTTTCACAACCATACAGAACAACCGGTAATATAACTGTTTTATAAATTCTAACTTTCAGATTTTTTGACAGCAGACTAGATGACAAAAGCTTCTCAACCGAATAATAACACGCATTTCCCATATTTATTCTGCGTTTAATTTCCTCCCGAGTGTCATTTATATTTGTCACTGTTGCTCCAAGATATTTGAATTTTTCAACTACTTCGAAGGATAAATCTCCAATTTTTATATGTCCATTTCGTACAATATTCTGGTCACGAGACATAATCATATACTTTGTCTTTTCGGGATTTACTTCAAACCGATCGTTTTACTTGCTTCAAGTAAAATTTCCGTGTTTTCCCTAATCGTTTGTGGATTTTCTCCTAACATATTCACGTCATCCGCATTGACAAGAAGCTGATGTAACCCGTTCAATTCCAAACCCTGCCTGTTATCCTGAACTTTCCTAATGGCATATTCTAAAGCAAATAATAATAATAATAATAATAATAATAATAATAATAATAATAATAATAATAATGATTTATTTAACCTGGCAGAGTTAAGGCCATACGGCCTTCTCTAACACTCAACCAGGAGTAAAACTGCGTTACAAAAAACACTACAAATTTGCAAAGTACACTACAATTTTACACACAAAACTGAATAAGATAATAATAATAAAATGTAAACAATAAGTAAGTAGAAATCAGACATAATATATAACATACAGAAAGAAAGGAAAAAGCATAATAAAATGTGAACAGCAGGTCAAAATAAATGAGACATACAAAGTATAAAAAATAAGACAATTATTCATAATAATAAAATAAAAATAATAATAATAATAATAATAATAAAATAAGAATAGTAATAATAATAATAATAATAATAATAAAATAGTGCAGTACAAAGCATATAATGAATACAATATTTTTAAGTACACACAGTAAGGAAAATTATGATTATATATAGTTCAACTTATTACATTATAGATATACCATTATCGGAAAATATGAAAACAAAAATATAAAATAAGTTAAATATCACTAGAACATAAAAAAGAATGTGAATACGTGGAAACATGCAATACAACACTTGTCATAATAGTAAGTTAGTTTGGCAACTCGTCATAAGATAATTTTCTAACTTGGATTTGAAAGATTTCAATGTTCGGCAGCCCTTGACTTCAGGCGGCAGAGAGTTCCAGTGACGAGAGGTAGCAACAGTGAAAGATGAGGAATACAGAGATGATGTGTGAAGTGGAATTTCTAGCGTGTTATCGCGTTGTGATAGGGTATTAATATTATGATAGCGAGACAGAGTATGAAAACGAGCGAATAAAGCTGCCTCATTCGAAGTATATGTGACGTCACAGCGCAGGTATAAGTATGTTCGTATAGAAAATAGTTACGCATCCTCTGCGCTATTTCTCTAGAAATTCAACACCGGGACGCAATTATAGTGAGTAGTCTTATCGATCACTGCTCTTACTAGTCGTATTATTTAAATAAGTACATCTTTGTGGCTGATTGAAGGTTCATTGCAGAGGTAAAATGCCTTAGGTAAGACGCTCAAGCGTGTAATATTGCAGGGCATAGTTGGGGATATTTGTACTAATATTTTCACTGTCAATATATACAACATTACATATAAATTGTGTAAAAATGAATGTAGAAGTGACAAAAACAGTGCACTGAAAGACACTGCAATACCAAAAGGCACAGAAAGTGTGTTGAACGTAATCAAAAAGAACCAGTACCATCAAAATCTGAAAATTATGAAGATATTAACTCGACGTTTAGCATGGATTTGTGTAGCCTACCATGTTGTTCATTGCCAACATTCCAATTAATGAATTAAATAATCTACGTTTTAAGAATTTTCTAGAAAATTACATATAAAATTAGTGGGTTTTCAGTGATGAACGACATGCAATATCCTAATGAAACATGAACAAATATCAGACAATAGGAATATTTTGTACTACATTATAAACCAATAACGTCATGTGCTATTGAAAGAATTTCTTGCAATATAAAATCATTTCAAGTGACATCCGCATATGTTCAAGTTCCGTAACTTACGAATGCACGTTATTATTCACTGCAAAGATCACGACGAAAATGAACATCACGGCTCAAGCATGTGTTTACTAGTACAGCTTCAGAATGTCGGGAGTTGACTGTACTCCACGAACACGCAGCGACGACGTGTTTGTTTATATCCTTACCCGTTGCATTACCTGTGTTCGGCGTACTATATACCCAATGTGTCTTTAACTTCAGTCTTTAGGTAGCTGGAATACGAAGCCTATCTAGAAGGACATCATTTTATTTTTACTAACATGTTTAATATTAACTTGCCTATACCTCTGGATCAACGCCGATTGCTACCCCCATCCACGACTGGAGTTCGATGATACTGGCGTAATATACAAACAAATCATTTACTAGGTATAGGAGAGAAGAAAAGCAGTTCATCCATATACGCAAACTAGAAAATATCGCAATTTTGAGTTTGATAATTTTCATTAGGTTTTTGTTTAATCAAAATACAGTACAGTATTAAGAATGAGTGTTTTTACTCACGAACTGAGCTGTCCTTGTGTATATTATACTGTCTACAGCACATTAGCGTACAATATAGTGAATGAAGTTAAATTGAAAAATAATCATAATATGGATATTTAAACACATTTTTTAAAATGGTGGTCACTCATTTCGATACAGGCTTCAGTTCTAATGTGCATATTATCGCACTATAGACTATTGTACCTAATCCCAATTATCAGTTTCGTCCTTCGTACTAGTAACTCATGTTGAAATAATTCTGTACCTACTCTATAAAAGAGTACCTTACGTACTGTAAATTCAATCTTCACTTCTGCCCGACCCGCACAGATAAAATTACTCAGACATCTATCTACTGTCCATCCAAGTGGTTATGTCGTAGGGTCGTAGAAAGGGGGGAAATCACGTGACAGTTAATTACTTAACGAGGCCCTTTTATTCAAGTTATTTTAAACGGTTGTATAATATTACGTAGACGTCCAATTCCTAACAGAAATTAATGTTTTCAGAAAAGAGCTAAGACTGCCCAGCCACTAGCTGGCGAATAAAAGCTAGTGGGGGAAACCGGGATACGACGTAGGCAAATGGACGACAGTACCTGTGCGAAAATTATTCAATATTGAAAGCTCTTTCGTCACTGGCAAACGCGAACATATTTTTGGAACGTACTGTTTACTATGACCGTAAGGCTACTTTGACTGTATATGCGGTCTTGGATCTGTGTGGAGGACGGTTGAACTTCACTAGTAAAAGGGGTGGAAGTGAATTACATTCAGAAACTCAGATACAATAAAAATTGAAGTAAAAATAAAATGATGTTCCTGTATAACACTTGTTAATGGTTTTTGGCATTCGATAAGTAATGGCAACAATTCTGTAAATCATTGCACTGACCACTGCAATCTTGTAGTACGTAATACAGCAGCAATTATTTCATAAATATGCAATATTGAAAGTCTCGAAGTAGGCCTAACCATATTCTGTAAGTACAGTGGCTGTTTATGAATTGTAGCACATAATATAGCCCTAACAAATGTTAAGTAGGTGCTCCATAAAAATCCAAGTTGTAAGAGGAATAAAATGCAACTCTGTGCTTAGGGTATTAAAAAAGCTTAAGAGAGAGACAACTGCAACACCGCCACATATCCCATCACGTACGTCGAATGTTCACGAAATGATTTTGAACAAATTTCAAAGAGCGTTTAACAGTAGGGATCTATAGAGGGATAACACAATTAATTTCATTTGTATTTTTCATGCACAGTATAAAAATGATCAAAAAGTCACATAGGTCCTCATAGCTCACAAGCAAACATTCTGATGGGGGCAGATAAAAAAGTTATTTTTTTCTTCCACCATGTTAATAATGTCAAAAGAAGTGCTTATACAAATTTTGGACACTCGACCGCAATTACGAGGCCGTCCATAAAGTGATTTTCCCTGGGGCCGTTTACAGAAAAAAGCACAATTGCATGGAAAGATTTATTGAAACACATACAGCAATTGTTGCGCTATTTGTTAACATATCCCCCACTTGAAATGAGACATTTTTCAACATATCCCCCGCTTGAAGCTTGAGACATTTTTGCATACTATAGGGATCAATTTTTGTATTCTTAAATCGTAGAAGTCCGCCGCCTGGGATCAGAACCGTCTACATGTCGATCCCATGATATGACAAATGTCTCAATTCCGGTGGGTAATATGTTGAAAATTAGCTCAACAATTGCTGTGTCTGTTCCAATAATTTTTTCCAATGTAATTGTGTTTTCTTTCTGTTAACGACCCCTGGCGAACTTATTTCTTTAAGGCCCTCGTAATTCCGGTCGAGTGGCCAAAATTTGTATAAGCACTTTTTTGACATTATTAACACGGTGAAAGAAAAAAAATTAACTTTCTTATCTGCCCCCATCAGAATGTTTGCTTGTCAGCAATTGTCAGGCCACACTAGACAACGCAATGCAATAAAAAAAATCGTGGATTCCATTAGACCTACGTTCAGGGCATGAATTCGATATCTTTTTTTGTCCTAAGTAGTTCCCAGGTGTCTTGTCGTCTCCTTGGCATAAGAAACCCTCTGTGTGTGCTAGAAATTCACAACCGCCGATAGGACATGTATAAAAATGCTCCACTGGCAGAAGAAATTTCAGCTTCAAATTAGTTCTCCCAATTATAAAATAGAGTAGGTACATTAAGTACAGATGTTGCATTATACAGTATTTCTGCCGGTGACTGACCTTTGAGTTTTAAGTGGCTTATCTTGGTCGTGGACGCCAGAATACTAAAAATCAAAACAAAAGATAACTGGTTGCCTTCATCCAATATTCTGGTCAGTGCTTGCCTGAGTATAAGGTGAGAGTTTCGATATATATATTTTTTTTCTTACAGGTAGTACAATCTTTTGCTATCTCTCTTCATCCTCGCCGCAAATTGTGACGTTGGACAGAGGCAGAACTAAAATAAAAGATCAGTATTGTATTGAACTCTTACTACTGTTACTGCTAATATACGCACAGATCTATATATAGATCTAGTTTATTTAACGTCCTAACATACTGATTTATGTATCAAGCTATTACACATTGATCTCCACAAACCACGTGACCTCATCGAACTAAATATTGAATTCAGTTGGCTTTTAATGATGACCTTTGCCAGGTTGGCTGGGTTTCCCAGGCGTAACCGTCTCCTTTCAAAGGTGACGAGTGATAAACGTGGTGTGCCTGCCGTTTTATGTCCCTGACAATGAAACCACTAACATAAATTACATAATATCCAAAATTTACATTTCAATACAGGCTAAAACACTGAAAATCCAAGCCACAATCCATCTACAATAAAATATTCATTGCAAAACTTATGCTTACATTTACTGAAAACAGCTTGCAGCAGCGTTTCTCAAACTGGGAACTGTGGAGTCATATCAATACAGCTTATCGTGTTAAAATGGAATAAAATACATTTCTGAGGGAAACTAACACATATTAAAACACATTTATTAGGCATACAATTGAAGAGTTTTATTCCAAAATGCGTTAAGTCCATTTTTGTGAAAGGACTAGGCTAGTTTTTTTTTTCCTCGCTGTTTCTTAAAAACGCATCCTTGAAATTTTTCGAAAGAAAGTTACGTACTTTGAAAAATCAACAACCTTCTATTTTTGTGAAGCAAGCCGGAGTGATAAAGCAACACTTGAAGCATTCTATAGCATAGCATTAATGGCAGTTAAGATGTGTAAACCCCATACGATTCTCAAAAACTCATTATTGCCAATTACTACTGATATGGTGAATGTCCTAATACGCTTCGAAGAAACAAATCCGTTGAACCATATTAAACGTATTTTCTATTTACTTTTTTTTTTTTACTTTCAGCGAATAGGACTTGAAGGCAAATTCTTTCTATCTATCTATCTATCTATCTATCTATCTATCTATCTATCTATCTGTCTGTCTGTCTGTCTGTCTGTCTGTCTGTCTGTCTGTCTGTCTGTCTGCCTGCCTGCCTGCCTGCCTGCCTGCCTGCCTGCCTGCCTGCCTGCCTGCCTGCCTGCCTATCTGCCTGCCTGCCTGCCTATCTATCTATCTATCTATCTATCTATCTATCTATCTATCTATCTATCTATCTATCTCTATCTATCTATCTATCTATCTATCTATCTATCTATCTATCTATCTATCTACCCACCCATCCATCCATCCCATCTATCCTATCTATCATCCCATCTATCTATCTATCTATCTATCTATCTATCTATCTATCTATCTATCTATCTATCTATCTATCTATCTATCTATCTATCTATCTATCTATCTATCTATCTATCTATCTATCTATCTATCTATCTATCTATCTATCTATCTATCTATCTATCTATCTATCTATCTATCTATTTATCTATCTATCTATCTATCTACCTACCTACCCATCCATCCATCCATCCTTCTATCTATCTATCTATCTATCTATCTATCTATCTATCTATCTATCTATCTATCTATCTATCTATCTATCTATCTACTTATCTATCTATCTATCTATCTATCTATCTATCTATCTATCCATCCATCTATCTCCATCCATATCTATCTATCTATCTATCTATCTATCTATCTATCTATCTATCTATCTATCTATCTATCTATCTATCTATCTATCTATCTATCTATCTATCTATCTATCTATCTATCTATCTATCTATCTATTTATTTAATCTGATGGAGTTAAGGTCATCAGGCCTTCTCTAACACACCACCAGAATACAAATAGGCATATACAAAAAAAAACAAATGCAGAGAGAATAAGTAAATGAGAAATAGAAATAAAATTACAAATAGAAATAGTACAAAAACACACAAATGCAAAAATGCAGAAAGAAAAGATCACAATGAGCATGAAAAGTGCTAATGCAATATATTGCCTGCATATTAGTGATTAAATAAAATAACTAAATATCTAAAAATAAATAACTGATTGTACAAATATCAAGATAAATAAAACAGTAACAACTTCGAAACATTTTCAATAAGATAGAATACTCAGTTTACTGCATTGCACTCTATGCAGTAAGAAGATGTGTAATAAGTTTGTTTTTTAACACTGTTTAAATTCCGACAATGTCACTGGGCAAGATATCCCAAAAGCGCGATAACGATATAGTGAGTGATGATTACGATGATGTCTTATGTGTTGGTATGGCTAGTATGCGACTATTTTGCGTGCGTAGTTAGAGATTGTGATATGATGATAGGTAACTGAAGCGGAAAGCAAGGTAGGTAGGTGTAGTAGTATCAAGGACTTGGAAAAAGATAAAAAGGGAATGAAAATTTCTACGTTCCTTAAGCCGTAGCCAGTTTAGGCATACATACAATTAAATAAATTCGTGTTTTAAATAATTGTCGTTGTCCAATCCGTTCTCTTTATTTACCTATTCACAGAAAGTAAACGACTCACTTCGTTTTGTCACGAATTTGTCAATTTTTCATTGCCAGTTAAAGAAAAACAATTTTACGAATTATTCTGAAATTACATTTCTGAAAAATTATATGAAAGCATCAACTGCGATCTCGGAAATTATTCTCCGTTCTCCGTTTCAGTTCTTTCATAACAGGCACTGGTAAACAAGGCGTATCCACATTCGAACATATCAAGACTTTCGCTGAAAACTTTGAGGAGCATTGGTTTACAGAGAACACAATAATGTTATAAACTTATAAGAAGACAGTGGATGCGGGATGACTTATCGTTGAATATAGGTGCACATTTACTATATGTTACATTTTTTTTCATTCACACCATTGGCTCAACAGGTTTTAAACGTAAACAGACGACGTCAACATGCTACTGTATCTCCGTACAGTCAGAAGGAAAAAAAAAATAACGTACTGTAGTACATACCTTGCAAGTTTAGTTCTCGTCATCATTGATGCACTTACCAGCGTTGCAGTAAACGACGATATATTCTCGTAAGTTGTCGAAGCTGAATCGTCTTCGCCTATCGCTTAAACAGTTTTTGTATCGAGAGAATTTCTGAAGAAAAACTCTAAAAACTCTAAGAGAAGGCCTTACGGCCTTAACTCTGCCAGGTTAAATAAAAACATTACTATTATTATTATTATTATTATTATTATTATTATTATTATTATTATTATTATCATATTAAAATGGAGATCACTCAATTTCTTTAGAGGAATATTTCACTGGCATCATGTTGCACGTGTCGTTTATACCCGCACAACTAGATGATGATGATGATGATGATGATGGTTCCTCAGATTTCATTTCAACGCAATTTCTGTGCGATGTACTGTTGCAATGTTTCTCTGTAGCCTGAGCTGTTCTGGTTTTTATTTCAATTTTACATACATTACACACGATATTGTCTTCGTTAATACATAAAATGTCACTCTCATACTTCTTAATTGCATTTCTTATCTCTAAGCAAATTTAACGTTTTGACTTCGACATTATGAATGGATCAGCACTACACTATTCAACTCGTACTAAATACTTGAGCAGGATAACACAACTGCACACATTGCGTCGCAATGTGGACCGGGGTTCCTTCGTTATGTACGCTGCTGTACTCACCAGGTACACAAAATACGAACGACGAGGCACGTGTCATATACTCTGGTACGAAACAACTTCACTTTTCCTTAAGTCATCCCGCATCCACTGTCTACTTATAAGCAATAGTAAGAGTTTCGAACTAAGTATATTTAAAGTATATACAGGGACATCATTTTATTTTTACTTCAATTTTTATTGCACCTGCGGTTCTGAATGTACTTGACTCCCACCTCTTTCACTAATGTCCTTGCTAACGTTAGTCACACAAACTTATGGCCGCTGTTGCTAGCAGTGAAGTAAACAGTACAGAGTACAGTGTGTTTCAGAAATATGTTGCATTTTCTATAGAAGAAAGAGCTTATATTATTGAAGTTTATTTTCACACAAGTATGGTGTGCAGCATAACTGAATTTATTTGTGTGGACTGAGCACAAGTGAAGATTAGAGTTATCGAAAGTACGGTACCCTATAATATGGTACGGTACTTAACAGCATTATTTAAACAAGAGTTTTGTTTTACTGTTTGTATGTATGAAGGACGACGGTGGAAACTAGAATTACAATATAATCGAATGTGAACAGTTTTTCAGTTTTTTTTTTTTTTTTTTTTCACAATTTCCTGGTTATATCATTACGGAATATTTTCGTAGAAATTTCATTAATCTGGTAGATAAATTTAGAGCAACATAGTGTACAGAAAGGAAGAAAAGTGTAAGTAAGATGGCCAACAAAGGTGACAGAAGATACTATAGAAGATGCTAGAGAAAGGATGCAGCGAGGTCCTAATAAGTCGGTCAAGAAGTTAGCTGTAAAATTGGGGTTTCTTACGGAAGTGCTCATAAAATTCTCAGGAATATATTAGGTTAGTAATATGCCGAATAAAGTAGACATTACATAATGTATATAACCGCCTGAAGACTTGAGTTTGTGAAAAAAATTGTTACTATTCTACTGTTTTTTTATAAAATACTGTAAAGTAATGACCAAACTGAAAATCGTAATACTATATTTCTCTGTAACATAAATGGATACACTACTTTTCTCTCTTCCTATAGCTAGTAAAATGATTTGTTTACATATTGCACTAGTTACACCAAACTCCTGTAATGGAAGGGGCTAACAGTGTTTCAGTATACCCAGGTTAATGTTTAAAATGTTAATAAAAATAAAGTGATGTCCCTGTATAATTCAGATATCACTCCAAATGAAACAGTAATTTCATAGCCTGATTTTTATAAAATTTTATCCATTCCAGAATCACAGTCTGAATCAGTTCATTCTCTTCTTTCTGTGCAGTATTCTCAAGCGGAGAGTCGCCAGTACTTTCCACCAACGTGTCTGAAATATGTGGCACGAACTTCTGTCCTGGAAACGAAGCTCAGGAAAATTCTAACATGGAACGTCCACCAGATTATCAGATCTACCTGGTAGCTGGCATCTACCTCGCCTGTATGGTCAGCGCCTGTATCATTGTAGCGCTTGGGGTCGACAGTCTCAAAAGGTGAGTGAGTGAGTGAGTGAGTGAGTGAGTGAGTGAGTGAGTGAGTGAGTGAGTGAGTGAGTGAGTGAGTGAGTGAGTGAGTGAGTTTTCACTTCTTATTCTGTGTGTCCACTTCACACGCTTCATTCTTGCCCATATCCACATCTATACTAATAATAAATCTGTAGCCAAAATTTTTCTGGTAATTTTCGATTTTCCAAAAATAATTGGTGTTAACATATGTATAATTAACCACCCTGAAACCGAAAATCGCTTTTTTGACATTTTTGTTTGTACGTCTGTTTGTCTGTCTGGATGTTTGT
Source organism: Periplaneta americana (assembly GCA_025594305.2). NCBI lineage: Eukaryota > Metazoa > Arthropoda > Insecta > Blattodea > Blattidae > Periplaneta > Periplaneta americana. The sequence continues at coordinate 27,936,654 of JAJSOF020000029.1, read as the reverse complement.
TACCTTTTCACGCGATAATGGCTGAACCGATTTATATAAAAATTGGAATATAAATTAAGTTCGTTGTAACTTAGATTTTAGGCTATATGGCATTCAAAGTACTTCATTTAAAAGGGGGTTATAAGGGGCTTGAATTAAATAAATCGAAATATCTCCTTATTATTAATTTTCGTGAAAATATTACATAACAAACGATTCTTTAAAAATAATTTTCGATAAGTTTTATTCCATGCAAAATTTTGATAGGACTGATATTTAATGAGATAAATGAGTTTTAAAATTAATATAACAACGCCATCTAAGGTGGTGTAATGAAATAAAAAACAAATGACTTCCGTCTATAAGAGGCCTTGGACAACAACAATAAAAAGCTATGAAACATAGCCTACATTGACTGTTTCTGTGTTTGTATGAAGTAATATCGGAAGCTAAATCAACCGATTTGTATAATTAATTATTATTTCACCATTGGAACATGTAGTTTCTCTAGACATAATGCTATAATGTTATTACAGTACTCATTTATTCATTCCATGGCAATGGTACATAAGAGATCGTGAATTCTTACATTTTCGAAAGAAAGAAATATAATTACATATCACTATGTATGCTGTATCACTGTTTAAGTTATTTGAAGGGTTCAGAACCATAGTGGGCCAAGCGCCATTTACTGAAGACGTAGAAAATAAAGGTTAAAATTAAGTTATTACCATAATTCAATGGAAACATAAGCAAGTAATATAAAGTTTACACATTAAAACTAAATGATGTCAATCTTCATTAAACTATGGTTGCATGTAATAACAATTAAGAAACATATTAAAGGAATTGTCATTGCACCAAATGAGTGGTCTCTGGACCAAAATTATCGCATTTTAATTATTTAAATACAATTTAAATTAAGTAACATAATAAACGATTTATCCTTCTATCAAACACGAATGTTCGCTGGATCAAATGTCCTATTTTAATTATGTAATTACTTTATATTTATTTCTAATGGGTGCAGCGAAGCGCACGGATACGGCTAATTTCAAATATTTTTCTGTCGTTTTTCTTCGCTTCGTCGTAATGTCCATGTTTCTGCCCTATACAATGCCACACTCCATACAAAACACTTTACTAGTCTCTTCCTTATTCCGTAGGAGAAGCTTCTTTTATTAAAAGCTTCTTTTGCTATTGTTATACTCCTTTTGACTTTCTAGCAGCAGCTCATGTTACTACTTATAGTACATCCCAAGCATTTGAAGCTGTCCACTTGTTCTACCATCTCATTTAGAATTCGAACGTTTACCTTCTTTATTTTTCTTCGTATAATCATATTATTTACATGTATATTTTAATGTAATGAGTATGTATTGTATGCAGCCACCGGCGTGGCTCAGTCGGTTAAAGCGTTTGCCTGACGGTCTGAAGTTGCATTTTCATTTTTTCATTTCATTTATTTTATTCCATAGATCTTACATGAGCAATGAAGCTTTAATATGTGGAACAAGTCAAAATTTTACAATATTACAATTACAATTTTTACAACGTTTTACCATTTTTACAAATTTTTACAATTTTTACAGTTTTGCAATTTTGTTATTTTCTACAATTTTTACAATATTTTGGGGAGCTGTAGTGAGATAATGTGAGGCTGAGGATTCGCCAAAATATTACCCGGCATTTTCCTTATGTTTAAGGAAAACCTCGGTAAAACCCAACCAGGTAATCAGACCAAAGGCGCGTTCGTGCGCGGGTTCGATCCCCGCTTGGGCTGATTACCTAGTTAGGTTTTTCCGAGGTTTTCCCAACCGTAAGGTGAATGTCAGGTAATCTATGGCGAATCCTCGGCCTCATCTCGCCAAATACCATCTCGCTATCACCAATTTCATCGACGCTAAATAACCTAGTAGTTGATACAGCGTCGTTAAATAACCGACTAAAAACGTACGTATGCAATTCTCCACCTTCGTTCCATTCAATGTTGCATTCAATTACGAAAGTTAACTTAGATATTAACCATGAGCCGATAAATAAGGCCCCATCCGGCAGTAACCATAAAATCGAAATTCAGACCTGGCTACGAGAAAATAATACACACTTCACGGAATATCTCACGAAAGCAGAACTATAAGGGCGCTATGCATAGTCATTTCGCTAGCCCGCGCTACGAGCGTGCTAAACTAGCCCCGGCTATCGACTGGTTACTTGTACAGGATTCATATCATATCATATCATATCATATCATATCATATCATATCATATCATATCGCTAACACTGGTTTATGAATACTTAAAACGTTAGTTCGCTGATCTTCCCTCGAAGCCCGCGCTAAGAATGTCTATGAATACGGCCCTTAGAGATTGTAAAATTGCAAAACCTCCACCCGCATACAAGGCAGACAGAGGTCTTCAGGAGAGAGGATTCACAGTTCTGAGATTACCTCCTTATCACTGTGATCTGTCGCCGATTGAATTGGTATGGGTTATGGTAAAGCATAAAGTCGCAACACAAAATGTGGGAAGCCTTAACCTAAAGTCTCTAAGAGAGGTCACAAAGCGAGATAACGTCTACGGCAGGGGTCGTCAGCACAGAGCACGCTGGAGCCAGTGTTGCCAATTCAGCGGTTTTCCCGCTAAATCTAGCTTTTTGAATAACAGTCTCGCGGGTAAAATTTTATTATCCATAGCGGGAATACTAGCGGCTTTTAATCTTTAAAGTTTCTAAAATGGAATTTATATTAGCATTATAAGCGGCTTTCATAATTACGTTTAATTCGTTCAGTGTGTGTTCTGTGAAATAATGGATGTGTTAATGCAGTGATAATTCCATATTATATGTTACCGTTAAAACCAAATCCATCAAAACCAGTTTCAACTAGTAAAAACTAGTTTAAGCAAATAAAGATAGATAGAACGTGAGTTTTCGTATGACCTAGAATCAGTGTCAGGTTAGGTTTGGTTTGTTTAGGTGTTTGTTTGGTAAAAGCCTAAAAACCTATACAAACCAAACCTGACCTGTCATTGATTCTAGATCTTAAGAAAATTCGCTTCCTATCTATCTATATTTTAAAACTAGTTTTTACTAGTTCAAACTGGTTTTGTCGAATTTTGGGTTTTAACGGTAACATATATCGTGCAATAAGAATTTAAATATGTTGTGTCTGTGATAAAGTTTCAAAATTGCTTTATAGCGCCACATTGGCAATGGTAATAGCGTGCAATATTCGTTACATTGACGGGTGGATGCTCTATCTTGACCGTTATTATTATTATTATTATTATTATTATTATTATTATTATTATTATTATTATTATATAATAAGTATACATTAAAATCTAGAGATATTTGTTAGAAAATCGCGGGTTTTCGAAAGCCATCTAGCGGGATTATACGAACAACTGTTGGCAACACTGGCTGGAGCTAGCCTCTTTACCCGCGGAAAACGCAGTGCACAAGGATGCACTCCGTAGCTGCTAGCGGATATGCTTTCTATCTCTCCCTGTTGCACGACAGTGCACACAGGACAACACCGCGTACCCTTTGCACATTTCAGCGAGTGCTGACGACCACTGGTCTACGGATTGGTCTCGTGCGTGCGCCAACGTAAAAAATATTGAGAATGGCTACTGGCGTATGGACGCGCTTATTGAGGATGAACTGGAAAGAATAATATACAATTGATGTTGGTGTTGACTCTAGAAGCGAATCTGAAACAACTGATAGTGTTAACGACAATACTATTGACAGTGATAGTGCCACAAAAACAGCTGATAGTGATGAAAGGCATGGCTGTATCCAGGGGGCCGGGGCTTCGAGGGGGCCCGCGTAACGTGATGGTAATATTATATACATATTAATTAAAAAGTAAAATTAAAACTAATAATATTATTTAATTTGTGCGACATTTTTACACATGCGGATCGAAGTGAAATCGTTGCATTGGGCGTGGCATCTACCTGGAAAGCAGATCACTCAACATCACGAAAGCGATGGTCAGCCAGGATAGACAGTGTTAAGCCATTTGCTTCACACATTTCAGGATTGAGAACAGCTCTTACAAAAGTAAAGGATCTGAACATCGCTGCAGAGACATTAATAGATATGAACGGTATTGAAACATATCTTACCAAATTTACTTGTGTTGTGATGTCTTCAATATGGATGGACAACAGACATGGAGGTGGAGAACATTAAGGCGTTGATTCAAAATTTGAAAACATTGCGTACAAAGTGGGCACGATTTTGCAGGAGTGCGTGCTTGTGGCAGCAAACATTGGTGTGCCTCAGAATGTTTCTGAGAAACAAAAGTTAGAAGATCTTCCCAAGAAGTGCATGACAATGACACTCCAGAGGAACTTTTCAAACGTGACGTGCTCATGGACAGTGTCATTGGGAACTTAACAGACCATTACAAAGCAGTTCCTGCAATAAATGAAATGTTCAGTTTCTTGTGGAACTATCCCTCACTGATAAAAAAAAAAAAAAAGGAATTACAGCAAAGAGTGAAAAATGGGCTCAAATCTATCAAAATAATGATTCTGAAGAGGATATTGTATTTGAAATCGATCATCTTAAGACTATTCAACCAGCAAACTGTAAGAATACCATACAACCTCTTCAACTCCTGAATGTCCTTACTCAACAGAAATTGACCAATCTACTCCCAAATGTCTGCATTGCGTTGAGCATATTTACTACATTGCCAGTAACAGTCTGTTGCTGAAAAAGAGAGATCGTTTAGCCTGTTGGCGCGTGTGAAGAAAATATTTCCCTCAACAATGTCGCAAGAGAGACTATTAAGTCTTGGTACCATAGCTTTGGAAAGCAGTCTTGTACGAGTGTTGGACTTTCAAGAAATAATAGGCTATTTTGCGAGTCGAAAGGCAAGAAAAGCTCCACTGTAGATTTCATAAAAGTAACATTCTCCTAAAATGGTTAGTGACTTTGTGTGTTTGTGTCTATATTCAAAATAAGGAATAGAGAATAGAGTAGAGTAAAATACTCGTATTTGTTCACTTCTGTAATGTTTATAATAAAAGTATTGTTCAGTGTTATGCTGCTTTACATATATGAGTGTTCTCAATATATCATTTGAAAGGGGCCCCATAGAATCCTAGTCAGGGGGTCCATTTCGGCTCTCTACGGCCCTGACTGTAGATGAGGATTCTTGCCTTGGTATAAATCCGCTACAATGATAAAGTTAAGTATTATGTAGTGTGTAACATCAAGAGTATATTTTACTATAAATTAATGTTGTGCTCATTAAATTAGGTTACATTGATTTATCGTGTTAAATTCGCTACGAGATTCGCCTTTTCGTATTACATACGGGACAGGTTACGTTCGCTAATCTTTAGACAGAACTGTACTGAATAGTCTGAGGTTTATCCCCATTTTGTCCTCTAGTCAAAACACGACAATACCGCTGAGACTCCAAAAGGTAATCAAAACGTCAAAGAGCTGTAACTAGTAAATATTTAGAAAAATAACATCGAAGTTTATTTCAATACAATATGAAAGCACTGATGTGAACACACTATCCTTTCGCCAATATACAGTAGATAATTAAACTGGTTAGATACATTTTAACTTCCCAGAATTGAGTCTAAATATATGTTCCTAATGAAGAGTTCAACACTCAGTGAAATCCCTTCCATTTTTCATAATTACGAAAGTCTCTTGAGACGCAATTAACCCTTTTTACCAACGGCGTATTCTGGGTTAAAGAGATCATCATCATCATTAGCTGACAACGGAAAATGATTTTATTCCCACAGAAAGAAGTTGAAAGCTATAATGCATATTTTTAATTAGTTATTTTACGGCGCTTTATCAACTGCTAAGGTTTTGTAGGGCCTGAATGAGATGAAGGTGATAATGCCAGCGAAATGAGTCCAGGTCCAGCGCCGAAAGTTATCCTGCATTTGATCTTAATGGGTTGAGAAACAATCCCGGAAAAACCTCAATCATGTTACTTGTCCCAACCAGGATTTGAATCCGGTCCCGCTTATTTCACGGTCAGACATAGTAACCGTAGTGATCATATTTAATTTGTTCGTGTTTTAATAAAATCCCATTTCTTTACGAACAAATTGGTGTTTTTATTTTTGTGGATTCTAAAAATTTGACAAACTTAGTACCATTTCAAAATGAGAAATTACTTTTGAATAACCTTATACAGTATTATAAAGTACATTGGGTAAATATTTGTAGACAATTTGCAATTTATAACAAAAATTAAGAAAGTACAAACTGATTAAATCAATAAGTGTTTGTAATTATAAGTATGATCAAATACATATCATAATCATATCTTAAAGTACTGAGCTGTTTAGTTACTTCGAAAAGCATATTCGGCTCTCTTCTCAAGTATTCACCATAACGTTTTTTCTCTAAGTTACCAATCCTAAATAATAGAATATTCCCATGATAAGGCAACTAAATTTCAACACACAAATTACCGAGTTGCATAATTTGTTACAAGTTGTCCTCGGCTTGTGAAGTGACTATCATGCTAGCCATTAAATCCAAGGTTCCCGGGCGATAAATTTATCTCTGTCTCCTAATCCCTCCTTTGTCTTTCTCCAGGGTTGTCATACCAGTCTTACGTCCGGAATTACAATAAACCCACAACTCTCCAATAAATAAATACATATATATATATATATATATATATATATATATATATTATATATATATTTTCTGATGTAGAGTCTATAAAAAAAACACCGGCATAGCTCAGGGGATAATGCATTTTCCTGGTGATTCGCAGCTACGATCGTGTGTGGATTCGATTCCCGTTCGGGCTGATTATTTGGTTAATTTTTCATTAGTTTATTTTATTTATTTTTTACTAGGTTATTTAACGACGCTGTACCAATTACTACGTTATTTAGCGTCGATGTGATTGGTGATAGCGAGATTGTATTTGGCGAGATGAGGCCGAAAATTCGTCATAGATTACCTGGCATTCGCCTTACGGTTGGAGAAAATTCAGAACAAACCCAACCAGATAATCAGCCCAAGCGGGGATCGAACTCGTGCCCGAGCGCAACTCCAGATAGGCAGGCAAGCGCCTTAACCTTCTGCGCTACGTCGATGGCTTTGTTTGCTTTTTATTAACTGCAATGGTTATCTATAGAGCTAGGATTTGTATGTAGTAAAAGCTAATATTTTTAGTCGGTATAGTTTATAAACATGCAAGCCATGCCCCCACTCCTTATACTTGTCATTCAGTACTTCCATTAGTTAGCGCTAAGGGTCTTTAATCCTCTTCACCACCACTTACAAAACAGCGGGGGTTTAAAAGCTACATTGTGACTTTTCTTGCATTCAGCGTATTCCGAATCTCACCGGTCCGGTGGCATCAATGACGTCACATTGCAGCAAAATAAGGAACAAAACTGCTGGAAGGATCGATGGCTGTCATGGCGACTGTACAAGTTGTTGTCTGTGCTACGCTAGCAAAATTTTGCGAAATTTTCGTACTCCCATCTCGTTCAAAGAAAAGATAGCATAAACAATTTATTTCTTGAACCGGTAGTAATAACTGGTCCGTTGACATGTTCGCTCATAAGCCATTAACATATTGTTTTCACGTTGTGCTCATTACAAACAATACAGCAGAACACACCGCCATGACACAACAGTGGACGATGTTATTCGTCTGCTAATTCCCGCCCTATACAAGAAACCAATCAGATTCACTGATGGCGGCTGATGGAGACTGCCACCACCTCTGCAAGCTGATGGCACCGGTGCGATACCGGTGGAGCATCAATGACGTCATCGGTGGAATTCGGAACACCGTGATGCCATCAGATTGCTCACCGGTGAGATTCGGAATACGCTCATTTCGAGTCTTGTCAACCGGGCTTACCTTCTTAACCGGCATCACATTGACTCAACTATACTCGGCGCCATTCTTAACTCTTACTAAATATAAATCCTAGCTCTAGTTATCTAGCTTCTGAGTGAAATGAAGGTGATAATGCCAGCGAAATAAGTTCAAGATCCAGCGACGAAAGTTATCAAGCATTTGCTCTTAATGAGTTGAGGGAAAACCCCGGAAGAAACCTCAACCAGGTAACGTGTTCCAACCAGGATCTGAACCCGGTCCCGCTCGTTTCACGGTCAGACATGTTAACCGTTACTCTACAGCTGTGGACGATTACCTGATTGGGTCCTTTTATTCCGTGGCTTGACAAGGCAGCCCAAACACACACTTTTTGGCCGTAATTGTCCGTTTCATGAACGTTGCGTGGACTTTCTCTAGCCCAAAACCACATATTCACATGGAAATACGTCTCGTCAGAGAACCAGATGTTGTGCAGGAACCCTGATCTCTGCTGAGCCCTAGCGGACTCTCCAGAGTCCACTGCATTTACAAACGGAGTTAGAAATATGTCACTTTAATATTATACCCACAAAATCAAAATGAAATGGTTCAACATTTCGTGCGCCACCCTGTATGATCAGTACAGATCTCCGAGCTAAAATATAGATCTCCATGTATAAAACTTTGGCACCCATACCCCGTATGGCTCGTATGGCCGAAATTTTCTTCCCCGTACGATTCACTAAAAATTCTAGGTCCCCATATGCCAGTGATGTCAAAGCAAGCGCATTTTTCTGACCTTGACGTCGTGCGCGGGCAGCAAGCGCTAAGTATGGAAAGAGGAATGGTTGTGTATATGAATAAGCAACCTGTTTGATTAAGAAAACAGTGGTGCACAAACTTCAAACGGAACGTGAAATTTTATGTCGTTATTTTTATATGGCTTCTTTCTGTTTAATATTATCTATATTATCTGTAAAACAAAAGTACTAACACTGAGTTCTTAATATTGCACTTGTGTTTTAAAATGTTAATAACATAATAAGGAGTTAAGAAGGAATATTCACATAAATTCCATAGTAGTATAATTATACTGTATTAAGTGAATGAAACACATCATTCATAAAGAAAGTGATATTCCAAAGAAAGAGCTTGAGTATGACTTGATAAGTTGGAATTTATACTGAAGGTATCTTTAGCCTTACAAAAGTAATCAATAAACTAATCAAAACAATATTACAGTACAAAGCAAAGTTACCTAGGTACTGTATCTGTTTTAAGTGTAACTAATATTACATAACAAAACTCTTATCGCATTATGCTTTTAAGGTGATATTTGTGAGCAAGTTCCTATCATCAGAATATTAAATTATTTTCTCGAAATCTGCTGATGCTATAGAGCTGACATTTTTACAACACATGGGCACGTATCTTTTGCTTATGATGTAACAGTAGTTGCTTTGTTAATTCATTTCCTTACAAACAACTTCCGTGCGAATATTTTCAAAATTTTCAATACACTATCTTCAGTAATACGTATATACGGTATATTAGATTTACGAAAACATTCTGTAAGGCTACTAAATAAATAGGCCTATATCTGAAAATTTCACTTTTCTATACGAAAAGTTGAGAAAATATTTCTTTTGAATAAAAAAATCAAACTTGTGAAAATGAGCATTAAAATTAAAACTTAATGCAGTTATACTTCTCAGGCAAATCTAAAAATTAACATGGATACAGTTTTAATAAGTCCTCTTCCCTTTATCTATTCAATCAGTGCTGGCCATCCCTGAATATAGCTCGACCAAGCGGCATATACTATCTCTTTCGTCTGTCTCTTTCCTTTCCGCTGTAAAGCGCTCAAGCTCTCCTGAGCTCCAAAGCGCGCACTTGCTCCTACGGGCATCAATTGACATGCTTGCCATATGCCGTACAGCTCTATGACAACACTGGCTATATACACAGGGACAAAGATTCTATTTTCATTTTTTGATTCGACAACCTACATCTCATGTGGACGAGTGTGTGTAACATTTTTTAACATCTGTGTAACGTTTTGCCTCTTAGATACAATGAAGGCGTTCGTGAGGGCAGCGGAACAGGAATGTCGGGTTTCCGACTGTTAGCTATAACACTTCAACTACTGAAGGAACGCAACCAGCTGCTTATCCTGCCCATCACCATATTCCTGGGGGTTGAACAAGCCTTCGTCGGTGCCGACTACACCGCGGTAAGTTGATCAGGAGTCCAGACGTCACACCCCTGCTTACAGTACTCCAAATTGTTTTTTCCTCCCATCTCTAGGGTTTCCTATCCGTTTAAGAATTTTCACCTTTAATCTAATTTTGGTGCTCTTTCATGCCAATATTAGACTAGAACAGAACGGGACTGGTCGATACATTGCACAGCTACAAGACATTAAAATGAATGAGGATGAATGAATTCTTATCTAAAAAGTGGAATTTTAAATTAATTATAACATCATCTTGAAAGCTGCTCCTAAACCACTAAATATATCACTGATGCTTCATTTAATTTCTTCTTATACGAAGTACAAAGAGAAGGTATTGCGACCTTGCAAATATTCATTTCGCAATTTACATGGAAATATAAATTCCCAGCATTTCAGAAAATGGTTTGGGATTAGGAAGCGCCGTCCACCTGCCTATCTGTCTGTATCTATGTCTATCCGTATGTATTTCTGTGTGAAACTATTTCGCCTAAACTAGTTGCTGGATTTTCTTCATAATCAAATTAATATGTCAGAGAATGGTAGACATAAAATGTAATAAATATCGCTGCAAAATTAATCGGAATTCATTTCAAAGCAACAACACACAATGAAGATTTACTGCAAATTGAAATTAAGTATGTGCTTTTCTTTTATATATACTACGTATAATACATTGTAAGACAATGGAAAATAAAATCGTCTGTCGAGCGTACAAAAGGGATAATTATTTCTAAGATCAATTGGTAATATTTATACTTCCGTTGCCATTTAAGTTAAACCTCTACATCTTGTGGTACAAAGAGTAGTTCTATGCAAGTGCGGTTTCTCTTTCTAAAAGGATTAGCGGTCACTAGTTGTGAATACTTCTTGAATTGTATGGATCAATTTCAACAGATGCAATTATTTTCCGACACCGGGACTCGAACCAGGGTTTTCAGCTCTACGTGCTTACACTTTATACATTATGCCACATCGGATTCAAGTTCCGATGCCGGATTGAATCCTCTCAGTTTAAGCTCCATCTCTTAGTTTCCCTTTAGTGGATCCCGGCCACTTAGTCATTCGTAATGAGTGCATCTCTCACAAGTGTGTTGGACTCTAACATTTCGTTTAGGATCAGATGTGTTTGATCTGCCCATAATTATATTAAGAATAGAACAGACATGTATTACATTGAAAACTAACTCACATGTTCAAACGAGACAATTACAATAGTCACAAAGAGTGTAAACAATTTGTGGTAACAATAACTCACGTATGATGAGTTGAATGGAGAAAAATTCTCTCCGGCACCGGGATTTGAACCCGGGTTTTCAGCTCTACATGCTGACACTCTATCCACTAAGCCACACGAATTTTTCTCCGTTCCACTTATCCTTCATCATATGATGACGCAGAATTTCTGCACGGAAATATCATATGTACTTCGGTACATCGTAATAATATATTATGATATGCGAAAAATAATCACTTAGTGATTTAAGACGGCGCTTATTCCGTCGGATCCCGGCCACTTAGTCACTCATAACGAGTGCACCTCTGCACATGTGTGGACACTGTGCCACTGCCACACATCTACGACGCAGTGCATGAGGGTAGTCCACTAGAGGGAACCCAAGAGGTGGAACTTAAACTGAGAGGATTCAATCCGACATCGGGATGGGAATCCGGTGTGGCTTAGTGGATAGAGCGTCAGCACGTAGAGCTGAAAACCCGGGTTCAAATCCCGGTGTCGGAGAGAATTTTTCTTCGTTCCACTCATCCTGCATCATATGATGACGCAGAATTTCTGCACGGAAATATCAAATGTACTTCGGTACATCGTAATGATAAATAACTCACGTGTTAAACGGGACAATTACAATAGTCACAAATAGTGTAAACAAAGATTTAAGTTCGTTTGTGATCCAGACGGAAACTTCTGCTTTCATATGCAGACGACCACACGTGCATAAAAACAGATATAAACAGATACACACAAACACAAAACACACACAAACAAAAACACAGAAACAAACACAAAAACACACATGCACAAACACACATACACACGCACACAAGAAATTTATCAGAACTTTCAAGTTCAAAAGACATGAAAAACTATCTTTCTTCGGTTTTACAGATCGAGGGACGTGGTTACTATTGCACATTGATCCAAGTACAATAATGGGTACGTCACGGTGTATCGTGAATGGGTAGGAGAGTTTCCCTGTTACATATTGATGAAAGTATCATATTACGCATTGCCATGTATGCCCTCGTGGTTTCGGATTCCCGACAAAGCGGTAAGATTCATATAACAGTGTACATTTTATTACGTAAATGACCTTACTGCATTAATTTTATAAAGCGTATACTAATATTAATTGCAGATTATATTGTGTGCGTTTACTTTCTATATAAACCACTCTCGTATTATGATTTCCTAGCGATTCTATCATTTTCACTGTTTAAACTGAATTGTATTTTTTTTCAGTTAGGCGTAATAAATTGAGATAATAATATCAAGGAGATTTGTAAGGGACAATAATATGAAATATATTTATTTATTTAGCTAGATGACTGTAAATAATGCAAGTCATCCAAGATTTTTAATGAACAATACACAATTTAGGAATTACAAAGGGTAGACAATTCATAACCTTTAATACATTTAAAGCAAAGTGTTTTAGTTATTAAAAACTGGGAGAAAATATATTTCTGTGGTACACAGACCACATTTTTTCGTCATAAAGTTCAACCTCAATCATGGTCCTTCTTTTATCTATTGACAAAATATGCCCTTTATACCACTCGTGTATGTTTCATTTTTTCAAGGTCTCACGTGTAATGAAAGTGAAGAGACGCCGGATGTGGAAAACCTGGATAAAGAGTTAGATTAGTAATACGCAGTGTGCAAGACAAGTACTCTATATGTTATTTTACAAAAATGTCCAGTGCTCTCCGTGATATTACATCACAGACATTGAAACCTGTTTGTTTTCTTTATATAATGTAATATTATAGTAATTTATTTGTTTGTTTCCAATATCAAAACCCAAAACAATGACTGAAAAAGATCACATTTACTGTAAAATGTACGGCTATAGTACTTTAATAAAATAATAATTGGTATTCGATCCACCTGTGCTGTCATAAAAACAACCTAGTAGCCTATCATAACAGCATTATACGAGCAATCAATTCGATTGTTCTTTTATCGCTGTGCAAAGAACTCGATACCAGCCACGATTTGGATATAGATATACCTATATGAGTATTATATTATTTTAATAATCATTGACCTCATTGCACATATGAGCATACTTCACATAAGAGAAGCACCGACTAAAAAAATGCTTCTCTTACAAAAATTAGTTCCTTTCTACGACAGTGCCCTAAGTAGCATTTTATCCACTGTTATGAGTGCCTAAAGTGAGTCTTTAAAATATTTGTGTCTATAAAAGTAAGTTATCACTTTAGGCACTGCTATTCATTTTACCCACTGCCAAAGAAAATGTGCCAATTTACAAACTTCACTCAGTAAGAAATTAATGCATTACCTTGATCTTTCATTACTTAAATATTACACGTAATACAAATAAGTAACAAATTTAATATTCATATTTACATTTTATATTTTTTTATTTTAGATATTTTTAATTCGAAGATTTTGATCGAAAAACATAGGGAATTTAATAAAGAAGCTCACTTGGGTTTTATTGATTACGAAAAAGCTTTCGATCGTGTTGACAGAAATAAGCTCTTTCAAATTTTGGCAGATGATTTAGTTCCAAACGCAATTATAAGAACAATTTACGAATTATATAACCACAATATTATCAAAATTACTATCGGATCACAACATACCGAATGGAGACCGATAAACTTTTATTCAATATATACATCAACTCCATCATCAGACATTGGCGACTAACAATTCATGGAAACATCCCGCTCTTCCGAAATTGTACTCTAGATACATTATTATATGCAGACGATCAGGTTCTTTTTACTACAAATGAAGACGAGCTGCAATACTCAATATATCATCTGAATATAATAGCACAAAATTTCAATATGAAAATTTCCGCAAACAAAACAAAAATTATGGCGTTCCAAGGTAACCAGCCAGTTAGGAGTAAAATTTGCATTGGAACCCATACGTTAGAACAGGTAAACTCATTTAAATATTTAGGTTATAATTTGACATATTTACCTGTTACTGATATATCTGAAAATATTTAACAATTTAATGGAGTCTTAAGAACCATCAACCAGGTTTTCACAACCACGAAAACTCACAAACATACCAGGTTAAAAGCATATAAAGTTCTAGCAAGACCTGTCCTCATGTATGGTAGTGAGGCCTGGACTGTCCGAAACTCAGATGGTCAACGCCTAACAACTGCGGAAATGAGATTTCTAAGGAGGACTGCCGGCTACAGCTTGCTTGACCACAAAAGGAATGAACTAATTACAAAAGAATTTAAAATTACACCTATTTATGAACATCTCAACCACTATAGACAAAAATGGCTAAGCCATGTCAATAGGATGGACCGTTCCAGACTCCCAAGACAAATTCTCCGCTATATAGCACATGGAAGACGATCTTTGGGACCCCCCCTGAAAAGATGGACGGAGACCGTAACAGGCCACTAGGCCTAAAACCTGCAAGGACGATGATGATGATGATGATGATGATGATGATGATATCTACATTTTAACCCTTATTATTCTGAAGTTGAATACAGTACTAATTGTAACAAAATTTATAATTCAACTGTTTCCAACCGATTTGTTGAATATATGGCCGGTTTAATCGGCCATGAAATCTTGAACATGGATAAAACAGGCTACCATTTCATGGATACTTAATGGCATGGCCATGAAATTATGATGTTATACCTCTCCAACTTGAAATATTTATTTAGTGTAAATTTGTGCTATCGTAGAAAAAAATATTGTATTACACACATTCGTAAAGTCATCTTTTTGGCCCTCGTGTGTTTGAAGCCTCGTTTCACAAAATTTTATACTCATGCCAAAAAGAGAACTTTTACGAACTTGTCTAATAAATAATTATTGTCGCATGGGGCCCTATCCACTGTGCCCCACATTTTCTGAGTATGATTAACAATCCGAATAATGACTTAAAAACCAAAAAGTTCTTGCATATGTTGACAAAAACGAAATAATTCCTTCGAAAATCCACAAACGATTAGGGAAAATACGGGAATTTTACTTGAAGCAAGTAAAGAAATAAGTTTGGAAGTAAATCCCGAAAATACAAAGTATATGATTATTTTTATTTTAGTATGTTATTTTACGACGCTTTATCAACAGCTTCGGTTATTTAGCGTCTGAATGAGATGAAGGTGATAATGCCGGTGAAATGAGTCCGGGGTCCAACACCGTAAATTACCCAGCATTTGCTCATATTGGGTTGAGGGAAAACACCGGAAAAAACCTCAACCACGTAACTTGTCCCGACCGGGAAACGAACCCGGGCCACCTGGTTTCGCGGCTAGACGTGCTAACCGTTACTCCACAGGCGTGGACAGTATATGATTATGTCTCGTGACGAGAATATTATACGAAATGGAAATATAAAAATTGGAAATTTATCCTTTGAAGAGGTGGAAAAATTCAAATACCTAGCTTCAACAGTAACAAAATCTATAAATGACACTCGGCAGGAAATTAAACACAGAATAAATATATGGGAAATGCCTGTTATTATTCGGTTGAGAAGCTTTTATCATCCAGTCTGCTGTCAAAAAATCTGAAAGTTAGAATTTATAAAACAGTTATATTACCGGTTGTTCTTTATGGTTGTGAAACTTGGATTCTCACTTTCAAAGAGGAACATAGGTTAAGGGTATTTAAGAATAAGGTGCTTAGGAAAATATATGGGGCTAAGAGAAATGAAGTTACAGGAGAATGGAGAAAGTTACACAACACAGAACTACACGTATCGTATCCTTCATCTGACATAATTAGGAACATTAAATCCAGACGTTTGAGATGGGCAGGGCATGTAGCACGTATGGGCGAATCCAGACATGCATATAGTGTTAGTTGGGAGACCGGAAGGAAAAAGACCTTTGGGGAGGCCGAGACGTAGGTGGGAAGATAATATTAAAATGGATTTGAGGGAGGTGGGATATGATGGTAGAGACTGGATTAATTCGGAATATGTATGATAAGAACTTCCTTGTGTTAAATTTTAACGTACCTTGTTAACATGTTTCGACCTATTTATGGGTCATCTTCGGAACTGGTCGTTGTTGGTCTTGGAGCCTCTTGTTTCCTGTGTGGGTGCGTTCGTAGTGTATGTGTTTTGAAATTGAGTTGTGTGTTGAGAATATCGTTGAGGTGTGTTTTCGTGTGTCTGTATATTTCGTATTGTTCTAGTGTGTTGAGATTCTGGCTTTTTGGTTGGAGGTGCAGTATTTCCATGTCTGTGTTGATGTCTCTGTAGGTATGGTTGGCATTTGTGATGTGTTCTGCATATGTGGAGGTGTTTTGTAATTTTGTTATGGCTGTGATGTGTTCTTTGTAACGTGTTTGACATGATCTGCCTGTCTGTCCAATGTAGAAGTTGTTGCAGGTGTTACATTTGAGTTTGTATACGCCTGTGTGGTTGTATTTGCTTGTTTGTGTGTTGAGATGTTTTTGTAGAGTGTTATTTGTTCTGTATGCGATGTTGTAGTTTAATTTCTTGAATGAGGTTGCAATTTTATGTGTGTTTTTGTTTTCGTATGTTAGTATGATGTTTTTTGTGTTCTTGTGTTTGTGTTGTATTCTTCTGTTTTTTGTGGTTTTGTTTTGTCTTACGTATTATGTTGTCTATTATGTTAGGGTTGTATCGTTTTCTTCTGGATTAATCTTGCTCAGGATAGGGACCAATGGCGGGCTTATGTGAGAGCTGCAATGAACCTCCGGGTTTCTTAAAAACCAGTAAGTGAGTAAGTAAGTAATCCCTTCGAAAATGTGTGGTGAATGATAGTCTGAGTGCATTTGCGATGTAAATTTGTGAAAATTGTAACTGCACGACATTTCAACAACAAAGTAATAGAAGCATTCGCTAAAAAAATTGAAAGTTGGAATACATAATTATGCCAGAAGTGAACTGTTAGTTTATACAGGGACATCATTTTATTTTTACTTCAATTTTTATTGTACCTGAGTTTTTTAATGTACTTCACTCCCACCCCTTCTACTAAGGAAGTTTCAACTCCACACAGAACCAAGACCGCAGATAGTAAGCAGTACTGAGTTACTGAGTATAGTACGTTCCAGAAATATGTTCGCGTTTTCCAGTGACGAAAGAGCTTTCAATATTGAATCATATTTTCGCACAGGTACTGTCCGTTTGCCTACGTCGCATCCCGATTTCCCCCACCTGCTTCTGCTCGCCCCTATGTAAAAGCTGGGCTGTCTTAGCTCTTTTCTGAAAACATTCATTTCTCTTAGGAATTGGAAGTTTACGTAATATTATACAGCTGTTTAATTTAACTTAAATAAAAGGGCCTCGTTAAGTAATTAACTGTCATGTGATTTCCTCCTTTCTACAATCCTGCGGCATAACCACTTGGACGGACAGTAGATAGCATGTCTGAGTAATTTTATATTTTCGGGTCGGGCAGAAGTGAAGATTGAATTTACAGTACGTAGAGTAGGTACAGAATTATTTCAACATGAGTTACTAGTACGAAGGACGAAACTGGCAATTGGAATTGGATGCAATAGTCTATAGTGCGATAATATGCACAAAAGAACTGAAGCCTTTATCGAAATGAACGGCCACCATTTTGAAAATTGTGTTTAAATATTCATATTATGATTATTTTTCAATTTAACTTCTTTCTCTATATTGTACGCTAATGTGCTGTAGACAGTATACATTGCATAATGAATACGTTCGCATGGATAACTCACTTCGTGAGTAAAAACACTTATTCTTAATACAGTACTGTACTTTGATTAAAGAAAAACCTAATGAAAATTATCAAACTCAAAATCGTGATATTTCCTAGTTTACGTAAATGGATGAACTACTTTCTTCCTTCCTATACCTAGTAGAGTGATTTGTGTTTTACGCCAGTATCATCGAACTCCAGTCTTGGAGGGGGAGCAAGCGGTGTTTCCGGTTCTCTAAAGGTATAGACAGGTTAATATTAAAAATGTTAGTAAAAATAAAATGATGTCCCTGTACTTTTATAACATGATTCAACCTAGAGCCACTACTGTACGTATTTTCATTTTTTTTTTTTTTCATTGCATGGAGTGAGTAGGCCTACTGTTAAATGTTGCAGGCGTACGTGGCTTGTGCGTGGGGCATCTCCAACATTGGCTATGTCATGATATGTTACGGCATAACCAACTCGATATCCGCCATCGCCACTGGGTCAATTGTCAAGCTGACCGGTCGTGTACCAGTTGTCTGCTGTGCGTTCCTACTTCACCTGGGAATCCTCATAGGCTTGCTGACATGGGCTCCCACTCCCGACGACAAAATCCTCTTTTTCGTGGTTACCGGACTCTGGGGAATATGTGACGGGGTCTGGCTTGTACAAATCAATGGTAAGTGAATAGTGAAGAATCAGTAATGCAGAGCAGAACTTATGCATGTAGAGCAGAGATGGGCATCGTGCCTCACTTGAGAAATAATGCCTCACTGACCTTCACAGAGCTTATCGCTCTGAGTGACATCATCTTCACAGTCCCGTTTCTCCCTCACGTAGCTCCTAGGCGTGGGCAGGTTCTATATCAGTTTCATAAGCAATATCAGTGGTGGCATAATGGCATTATCAAAGCAGTGTGTACGCGTTAGAAAACGATTATTTCATGAGAAATGGGAGGAAGAGTTTTTTTGCTGTTTAGAAGGGGAGAACATACGATGTATGTTATGCTCGAAAATCCTATTAGGCATTAATAAATTTAATAAACAACGACATTACTCCTTATGTCATAAAGAACATGCTGAATTGGAAGGTAAAGACAAATTAAATGTTATTTTTCGTACTATTCCGAAGAAAATTTATGATCTTAACATTTGCATAGTATACTAAATACGACATTATACCTTAAACACGCTGCATTAAAAGGTACGAGGAATTAAATGTTGTCTGTACGTATTATTTACAAAAGAAATTTATAAAAAACAATATCAAATGTGCGTAGAAAACGAAATATGATTTTCTGAAATTATTTTAGGTCGAGAACGTGCAAATCTTTTAAGTAATCCTGATAAACGCCAGAATATTCAAGAAAATAAACGTAGACAACGTGATGGAATATTATTGGCTTGTTACGCAATTTCTCGCCTGTGATTTAAATCAATTCAATGATGGAGAAATAGTAAAGAGGTTTATGATTAAAGCTGCCGAATTAATTTGCCAAATTGAATAAAAGTTTTCGAATCTCTCACGTTAACCAAGCGCTTTCCTAAAAATTCGCCACTGACCGCCTTAGCGATTACGATAAGGTGACTTTTTTTTTTTTTTTTTTTTTTTTTTTTTTTTTTAACCTTGGGGACTTAGTGAAGTGAATTTTTAATGGCAGGCAGAGTAACTATCTCATGCCCCCATGTTTTAGATTGCTACCAGTGCACTTCATTAGAACCAGGTACCCAGCTTCGAAGCCGTTAGCCCTGTGAACTTACAATATGTTTATGTTCCCTATTGTCATAATTCAGGGTTGGTATCTAAGAAATTAGCAAGTTCTTTGTAATAGTAGGAGAGAAAGAGTGGGGAAGGGAAGTGGTCCGTGGCCCATTTCTTTTAGGGCTCATCCCGACATTTGTCTTATTGCTCTAGGGAAACCACGGAAAAACCTGGAGCAGGATGAGATGTCGTGCTGACGACAAGCCAATTGGCTATAGTTTGGTCGGAATGTGTTCGGGTGGGAGGTTTTAATTTAATCATTAATCAAAATACACATACATTAAAGGTCCATAAAAGTGTTAACTGTTGGAACAATGCATCTAAACTGCCAATAACATGATGACCCTGAAACAGAGAAATAACATTATTAATGCATTAATAGCCTTGTCTGTGTGTGGAGTCAAGTGGTTATTTATTGTTCAAGTTGGTATTCGTCTTGTACGTTGTCGTTCCAAGCTAGAGGGTGGAGTACGCTCTTAGGTCTTTTATGTTTGTCTAACGCAGGGTTGTAATTTCCTAATGAAGAAATTAGTGCGTTTGTGCTGCTGTACGACTTTGTGTACGTGCAGAAGGCTTGATTTGAGATATATTCTTGAATTGTCGAAATTTCTAATTCTTCATGAATCAATCTAACAGGAGTTACTCTAGGAAGTCCTGTGATGAATCTTAAAATTTTGTTTTGGAAAACTTGTAATTTTTTACGGACTGTAATAGGTGCATGTCCCCAAGCAGGACAAGCATATAATATTACTGACCTAATTAATGTTTTATACAAAGTTAGGGCTGTGTGTATATTTAGGTTTCTGCTTTTATTTAATATTGGGTAAAGCTCCACCATTCTAGCATTGGCAAGTCTGAGTTTTGACGCAGGTCACAGCAGTTTATATTTCCCATCCTACTCTGCAGTCTCCTCTCCTAGTAAACAAACTATTTCAAATCGAGTGCCTCACGTAACCGAAAATTGTGCCACTGCCGTCGTGATCTAATACAGGCCGTGAGGCAGACCACGTGACTCGCTTAACAGCTGATCGCGAAGGGCGGTCTTTCAACCATATCAATTAGTTGCAGTACATGAAAATAACATATATTTCTCTGAAATGCAGTGTAATCGCGTCAGTAAAATTTTAAACAGTGACTGTGAGACACTTGAGACACAATTCACTTGCAACGTAAGGTATAATATTATTTTTGGTGTGAAAATTGTGTTGTTGCAGGCAAAGTTCGTATGTGTAATACCTGCCTTTATTTCGATTAAATATTGCGCCCTTATGTGGTTAAGTGAATTTTTGGTGTTATAAACAGTAAATATGTGTAATAATATACACGTGAAAGTGAAACATTGACTGGGATGTAAAGTAAATTATGATTAGGCCTAAGTGCAGCGTTACTGATGTTACTCTTGTCTAATCCATTTTTGTTAGTTTACCGTATTTGTTTCATTAAATTTAAATTACTGCGCCCTTCTTATGTGTGAATAATCTACATTATAAATAATACGTTTGATAATATACACAATTTGAACTAAAAGCGAGATACATGTAGTATATTATGAAAAATTATACCTTATAGTTTTCATTACTGTTACAGTATCTAGTATTGTAATTAATTGAAATAAAGCACGCTCGCTTCATTACGAAATTCTTGCACATTCATTTAAGCACGTTTCAACTATTTTCAGTTGCATCGCACGCATATTTTGATGTGTTGACATTATAGGTTATGTTTACTGACATTATAGGTTATGTTTACTCTATCAGTACTTGCCTTATTTCTATATTCAAAATTATGCATAATAATTAAGCATAACGCTACGTATAACTTGTAAATGCAATTTGTCTACACTTCAATTGTATTTATTCGTTTCATACGGTACTCCAGTCTGATTAGTTTAATATGTTACCAGGGCTAAACTAGCGTTGAGGTAGTTCCCTTCGTATTCATACACCTTGCATATACTAATTAGTTCGGTTAGTTCAGGCTTTTATTATGCCTTGCTTAGAGGATGAAATGCATCTCCACAAAAAGAAATTCAACTGTTTTCAGTTCAGAAGTTACCGGAATTATATCTCAGCGCTCGTTTAACCCTAGTTAAGTAATATAACCGTATGTACATTTCATAGGAGGGATTGTGGTGAATTTTCTACCTATAAGTAAGGAAGATAACCGTGTTCTGAAGTGTATCCTAAATATATGTTTCTTTATTAAATCTCACAATAACTTTCATTCTCAACTTAAAATGTTGGCGCAAATAGGTTATGTTAACATGGTGAATTCTCTTCACATAAAAATAACACAGTTTTATAATTATTCCTGCCACATTATGCAACAAATAAATGGAACTAGCCGGAACTTATGCACACATTACATTGAATAACAATTTAATTGTATTATTTATTTGTTCCCTACTATACTGGGTCGTATTGAATTCTATTTATCTAACCTACCAGATGAAGTAACACACAACCGTATGTACCTACACTAATTTCATAGGAGGGACTGTGGTAAATTTTCTACCTACAGGTCAGGAAGATAGATGTGCTAAATTAAAATCACAATATAAATAATTCTTCTTTATTAAATCTTAAAATAGCTTCCATTCCAAACTTAAAATGTTGATGCAAACAGGTTATGTTAACATGTAAAACTCCGTTCACATTAAAATAACACAGTTTTGTAATTATTTCTGCAACATATTATGCAATAAGAAGTGAACGTATCTTATACACACATTACACTAAATAAAATTGAGCACCGACACGCATTAAAGTGATATATTTCACTCAGCTCCGTATACTCAAATAGAAAAGCCCGACCCATCGAGTGACGTCACACATCCTGCATTACGGCCTGGTTTAGATCACGATGGCAGTGATTGTGCCCATGTATGATGTAGAGAAAGCGCAAAGAAAGCTTGTCCATTTGACTGACGCGCAGAGATTGATATTCGGTCCTCGTGCCGTCATGCTCGTTACAGGGCTGCTATGAATCACCTAATGCTGATTACAGGGCGCATTCGAAAGCGCGGTGTTGAGCTATTCGTATCGTGAAATGTATTGTGCAGAGCGGGTAGAAGCCAGCGTGTGCATTACATATTCTGCGTTTTATCCCTCATATCAGGAGTTTATATAGTTCAAAGTGTGTTTGTAAAATAACAGTTCTGTATAACATTCTATGTAAACAATGCCCCCGTTGGCTCTATATTAGGAAGTGCTAATGAAACGTTACACAGTCAAACTAGGGAATTATTAACGTTTATAAATGTATGAAAACGAAACAGGCTTCGCTCGTAACGTAAGGAGTACATACAGATTAAAATAAATCGACCATAGTACCAAGCTAGTTATCGGAACATTTTAATAAAATCACGTAGTATTAGTTATTAGTATTTTATTACAATGTCAAATATCAATTATTACACGATCACATATTTCTTATAACATCTTTGTATTTTCATTCAGTGATTTTATATGTAAAAGAATCCGTGCTTCTGTATTTTCAACAATGTTATGTTATTAGCAGGGAAAGGATTTATATGTAAATACATATTTACTTATAAAGCTAATATAATTTATATTTTGCATTATCTTTATGTTTCACAATGTGTAGGGTTGAAAATCCTACTTTTATTTTCCATATTTTTCCATATTTTAGAGTTTAGTACATATTTTCGTTAATTTCCATATATTTTCCATATTTCATATAAAACAGTCCATATTATATTAGGTTTAACAATAAAACAAAACAAAATTCCATTAACTTTTAAAAATACATTTCAACAATAGAGATTTAAACACATGTTCAGTAATCCCTTTAACATCAGAGTTATTTGAAAATTAGCAGTCCTATCAACAATGGGAAAGTAAGTTACAAAACTGTATTAATTTAATTTAAAATTTTTAACAGACTTCAGTTGTGCAGCTCAACAGTTAAATGCCAGTCAGAGTACACATAGGTTCAGTTTTGTAAATCATACTATAAAGACGGTAAATATGCCAAAAGTACGTCATTCAGTCAATTTAAAATCAAAACTAACAAGTTACATTTCAGAATTTAAAGAAGATGGTTTATCAACTGACAATAAAATATTATTTTGTAATTTGTGTCAGTGTGCAGTATCATCTACACAAAAGTTCCTGGTGCAACAACACATTACAACTAGTAAACATCAGGCCAACAAACAACTAAATTCCAAGCAGAGACAATTGTTTTTAACACAACCAACAACATCGAATGTAAGATCTGAGTTTAACATCGACCTGTGCCGTTCTCTCATCTCTGCTGATATTCCTCTCTACAAACTAAAGAATAAGGTCTTCAGGGAATTCCTTGAAAAATATACTCAACATACAATCCCGGATGAGTCAACACTTAGGAAGACGTATGCTCCATCCATCTACGATGAGACAATACAGAAGATAAGAGATGAAATTAAAGATAGTTCAATTTGGGTTTCCATTGATGAGACTCCCGACAAAGAAGGTAGACTTGTTGGTAATGTAGTTATCGGTTTGTTAAGTGAACAATATTCTGAACGAATTCTTTTACATTGTGATGTTCTAGAAAAGTGCAATAACAAAACTATAGTTAAACTGTTCAACGAAGCTATGGGTATCCTGTGGCCAAAGGGTATTATGTACGATAATGTGTTATTCTTTATTAGCGATGCTGCCCTTATATGGTCAAAGCTGGACAAGCATTATCTGTTGTATATCCTAAATTGACTCATTTTACTTGTGTGGCGCATGCATTTCATCGTGTGGCAGAAGTGGTCAGAGACAATTTCCTAAAGTAGATTTGTTGATTTCATCAGTGAAAAAGTATTTCTCAAAGCTCCCAGTAGAGTTAACGTGTTGAAAGAAATGTACCCTGAAATTCCATTGCCACCAAAGCCAATTTTAACTAGATGGGGTACATGGCTAGAAGCAGTTGAATATTATGCCGAACATATAGACTCTATTAACAATGTTCTCCTTGCATTGGACTCTGAAGATGCAGTCTCAATTGATACTGCGAAAACAGTTACCTGTGACATAAGTGTGAAGAATGACTTAGCTCACATTCAGCATACATTTTCATGCATCATAAAAACGCTCAAAAGTCTCCAAAATAGGCACCTTTCACTATCTGAAAGTTTTGAAATTATAAATAGTACTGTGGAACAACTGAATCGTGGTAGAGGTAAAGTTGCAGATGCAGTAAGAGCTAAGGTGGACACTGTACTTTCAAAAACCCTGGATATGAAGAACTACAAAAGGTTGTTGCTGTGATGAGTGGTGAATCAACAGTGAAGATTAACTTGGACTTATCCCCAGCAGACATTGTGAAATTGAATTATGTACCAGTTACTTCTTGTGACGTCGAACGCTCTTTTAGTCAGTATAAATCTATCCTCAGAGACAATAGAAGAAGATTCACTTTTCAGCACTTGAAAGAAATGTTTGTAACCTATTGTTATGGTAACAGACAATAAAAATTGTGTTTTGTTGAAACTACATTGGAAGATAAGGTACGTCCATTATATTTTTGTTTAGTTTGATTAAAATGTACCAATATTTAACGTACATAGTCATTTTTTATAATTTTAAGTCCATATTTAATTCCATATTTTGGTAAAAATCCATATTTATTTCCATATTTTGGTAAAAATAACTACATATATATTTACATATTTCATATATTTTTAGTCCATATAAATCCGTTCCCTGGTTATTAGTTACTCTGCAACAAGGTTTAGGTTACGTTACATGTGCTGTGATAAATCTCACTCGAAACATGAACCCAGCAGACGACTGAGAACTGACGACAGTTTGGCAATCGAATCGAAGCGAGGTCGAGTGCACCCGAACGTTTCCGAAAGTTCGAGCAGCTTTATGTGTGAGAAACCGAGATGAAGAGCATCTCTCTTGGTCGGGTAATTGTTGCGTGTACAGTAAATCTTGAGGCCCGTGGACACATCACAGCGGCAATATGACTTCGTTATCCATTTAGTTTCAAGTACGAGTTTCGTATGTTAGCGAGTGAAAGAATGGTGGAATTGTAGCACTAGAAATGAGAGTGCTGCAATAAAACCTGCTACAATTGTTTTGTCATCTTCCACTTTGAATCGCCTGATTTTGAACAGTGTAGGGCAGCGTTTAATTAATATGTAATATTAATTGCTTAGTAATATGCACACAACAGTAACCTATATTAATATACAGGGTGTAAGGGGTATAACTGCTGTTATTTTCACAGTCGTCGAGGACGGTCTACAGCAGTGATGTCAAAGCAAGCGCATTTTTTTATCTTGACGTCGTGCGCGGGCAGCAAGCGCTAAGTATGGAAAGAGGAAGGGTTGTGTATATGAATAAGCAGCCTGTTGGATTAAGAAAACAGTGGTGCACAAACTTCAAACGGAACGTGAAATTTTATGTCGTTATTTTTATATGGCTTCTTTCTGTTTAATATTATCTATATTGTCTGTAAAACAAAAGTACTAACACTGATTTCTTAATATTGCACTTGTGTTTTAAATCTTAATAACATAATAGAAAGTTAAGAAGGAATATTCACTTAAATTCCATAGTAGTGTAATATTATACTGTATTAATTGGATGAAACACATCATTCATAAAGAAAGTGATATTCCAAAGAAAGAGATTGAGTATGACATGATAAGTTGGAATTTATATTGATGGTATCTTTAGCCTTACAAAAGTAATCAATAAACTAATCAAAACAATATTATAATACAAAGCAAAGTTACCTAGGTACTGTATCTGTTTTAAGTGTAACTAATATTACATAACAAAACTCTTATCGCATTACGCTTTTAAGGTGATATTTGTGAGCAACTTCCTATCATCAGAATATTAAATTATTTTCTCGAAATCTGCTGAAGCTATAGAGCTGACATTTTTACAACACATGGGCACGTATCTTTTGCTTATGATGTAACAGTAGTTGCTTTGTTAATTCATTTCCTTGCAAACAATTTCCATGGGAATATTTTCAAAATTTTCAATACAATATCTTCAGTAATACGTATATACGGTATATTAGATTTACGAAAACATTCTATAAGGCTACTAAATAAATAGGCCTATACCTGAAAATTTCACTTTTCTATACGAAAAGTTGAGAAAATATTTCTTTGAATAAAAAAATCAAACTTGTGAAAAATGAGCATTAAAATTAAAACTTACTTTCTTAAAATGCACTTATACTTCTCAGACAAATCTAAAAATTAACATTGATACAGTTTTAATAAGTTCTCTTCCCTTTATCTATTGAATCAGTGCTGGCCATCCCTGAATACAGCTCGACCAAGCGGCATATACTACCTCTTTCGTCTGTCTCTTTCCTTTCCGCTGTAAAGCGCTCAGGCTCTCCTGGGCTCGAGGGCGCGCTTGCTCCTGTGGGCATCAATTGACATGCCTGGTCTACAGGATCAAAAAATGTCCATACAATATAGGGCCAAAACTTTATAGTCTTCCCAGAAAGAAATATTTCTTCCCTTAGTTTATTTGCGTTATACTGCTTATATCGTGAGTAAAATTACGAAAACAATTACATCGTAGATATATCTAGCAAAGAGTTAATATTAGTTTAAATAAATATTTGTGTCTTCTATTACGTTTTCGTGAAATTAAATAATAAAGCATGCTTAAATTTGTTAATATTCTGGCGTGAGAGACGTGGCAACATGTTCAGCAGGATTCACGCTGTCTGCACAGACGTACAGATCAGCTGAGTTCAAGCTCCCTGTCCATAGGTCTCCTGCCGAGCGGATGGCAGTTCAGTACAGGTATTCGATAAACAACTTACAATGTCATTCACAATTCAGGAATATCATGATATGTTATTAATTTATGGAGAAAGTCGTCGTAATTCAAGTGCGGTAAGAAGGATGTACCGTCAACGTTTTCCACAAAGAAGGTTACCTAATCGGCGAACTTTTCTAGCTGTTTCTCAACGATTATTAGAAACTGGGAGTCTCTTACTCCGTTTCGGAAATCACACAAAGAGAAATTTCTTTTAAAATTATACTGCTTTACAGAAGTGGGAGAGATTAAAATTTTGCTTTAGAGAAAAAGTTCGTGTGATTTTGTGCAGTAAACCATTATTGTTTATTTTTAGACGTACAATAAAAAATGGAGCAATATTGTTATTAAATAAAATGTAAATTTAACATAATGTTCTATTAATGAGCTTGAAAGTTCGTATTTTCTGCTCATTTTATGTAAACAACAATTGCTCTGTCCGTCCCTGCCTAGAACAGAGCATCTGTTTTGTACCAGTATGTCTGCACCCGCTTGAGTTGTACTATGTACTTGTAAACTCCCTCCTCCCCATCCAGCAACGTTGCAAAACGTCTCATATTGTAAACTTTAATAATATTGCAATTAGAAAAAGTTGTGAGGACATTTTTTTCTTCCTTATGACATGAATAATCATCAGTTAAAATAATGTCACTTATACCCCTTACACTCTGTATAATTTAACAAAATAATAATAATAATAATAATAATTAATTATTATTATTATTATTATTATTATTATTATTATTATTATTACTTGTACAATCTTGTAGTACGATTTATTAGGAATATTGTTACTTTTGCAAATAAGGATTCTCAAAGAATATCGTAGTCCAGCGATTCTCAGCCAAGGGGCTAAGGCCCTCTGGACATCCGAAGAGCTGTTAATGAGGGGACCGTGAAAAAAAAATAATAATCTTCTCCTCTTCTTCATATCACGTATTGAGCCTGCAGGCCTGTTGCTGTCTGACTCCATCGTTTCAGCAGACGACCAAAGATCTTTTTACTAAAGGGCGGTAATTTAGTGCTTGACATGGTAATAATGGTAATAATAGTAATAATAATAATAATAATAATAATAATAATAATAATAAAGTTATATTACTGGCTGTTTTGTATGCATATGAAACTTGGTCTCTCACTTTAAGAGAGAAACAGAGGTGAAAAGTGTTTTAGAATAAGATGCTTAAGAAAATATTTGGAGCTAAGAGGGATGAAGTTACAGGAGAATGGAGAAAGTTACAAAACGCAGAACTGCACGCATTGTATTCTTCACCTGACATAATTAGGAACATTAAATCCAGACGTTTGAGATGGACAGGGCATGTAGCACGTACGGCCGAATACAGAAGTGCAAATAGAATGTTAGTTGGGAGGCCGGTGAGAAAAGACCTTTGGGGAGACCGAGACGTAGATGGGAAGATAATATTAAAATGGATTTGAGGGGAGTGGGATATGATTATAGAGACTTGATTAATCTTCCTCAGGATACGAACCGATGGCGGTTTTATGTGAGGACAGCAATGAATCTCCGGGTTCTCTAAAAGCCATAAGTGTAATAATAATAATAATAATAATAATAATAATAATAATAATAATAATAATAATAATAATAATAAAAATAATAAAAGTTATATTACTGACTGTTTTGTATGGATGTGAAACTTGGTATCTCACTTTAAGAGAGAAACAGAGGTTAAAAGTGTTTTAGAATAAGATGCTTAAGAAAATATTTGAGCTAAGAGGGATGAAGTTACAGAAGAATGGAGAAAGTTACACAACGCAGAACTGCACGCATTGTATTCTTCACCTGACATAATTTGGAACAATAAATTCACACGTTTGAGATGGACAGGGCATGTAGCACTTATGGGCGAATGCAGAAATGCATATAGAGTGTTAATTGGGAGGCCGGTGGGAAAAGACCTTTGGGGAGGCCGAGACGTAGATGGGAGGATAAGATTAACATGGATTTGAGGGAGGTGGGATATGATTATAGAGAATGGATTAATCTTCCTCAGGATACGAACCGATGGCGGTTTTATGTGAGGGCAGCAATGAATCTCCGGGTTCTCTAAAAGCCATAAGTGTAATAATAATAATAATAATAATAATAATAATAATAATAACAATGCATTTTTAAAAGTTGTTCTAGACAAATTTCAACATCCAACTATTTGCGTTAAATAAAAACACAATTAAATTGTTTTCTTTTAATTTCTATATTATACAGGGACATCATTTTATTTTTACTAATATTTTTAATATTAACCTGGCTATATCTTTGGATTAAATGTCTAGAACCGGAAACACCGCTTGCTCCCTCTTCCACGACTGGAGTTCGATGATACTGGCCTAAAATACAAATCACTTAACTAGATATAGGAGGGAAGAAAGTAGTTCATCCATTTACGCAATTTACGCAATTTTGAGTTCGATAATTTTCATTAGATTTTTGTTTAATCAAAATACAGTACTGTATTAACACTTAATGTTGTTACTCACGAAATGAGCTATCCATTCGGACTCATTAATTATGTAGTGTATATTGTACTGTTACAGCACATTAGAGTACAAATTAGAGAACGAAGTTAAATTGAAAAATAATCGTAATATGGATATTTAAACACATTTTTTTAAATGGTGGCCGTTCATTTCGATATAGGCTTCAGTTCTTTTGTGCATATTATCGCACTATAGACTATTGTACCTAATTCCAATTACCAGTTTCGTCCTTCGTACTAGTAACTCATGTCGAAATAATTCTGAACCTACTCTATAAACTGTAAATTTAATTTTCACCTGCCCGATCCGAAAAGATAAAATTACTCAGAAATGCTATCTACTGTCCGTTCAAGTGGTTTTGTCGCAGGGTCGTAGAAAGGGGGATCACGTGACAGTTAATTATTCAACGAGGAACCTTTATTTAAGTTATTTTAAACAGTTGTATAATATTAAGTAGACGTCCAATTCCTAACAGAAATTAATGTTTTCAGAAAAGAGCTAAGACAGCCCAGCTACTAGACTTTACAGAGGGACGAACAGTAAGCAGGTGGGGGAAATCGGGATGCGACGTAGGCAAACGGACGACAGTACCTGTGCGAAAATATGATTCGATATTGAAAGCTCTTTCGTTACTGGAAAACGCGAACAGAACATATTTCTGAACGTACTATACTCACTAACACAGTACTGCTTACGCGGCCTTGGTTCTGTGTGATGGACGGTTGTAA
Source organism: Periplaneta americana (assembly GCA_025594305.2). Taxonomy (NCBI): domain Eukaryota; kingdom Metazoa; phylum Arthropoda; class Insecta; order Blattodea; family Blattidae; genus Periplaneta; species Periplaneta americana. The sequence goes on along the minus strand of JAJSOF020000029.1, from coordinate 27,905,907 downwards.
GTTTACTAGTAGAGGGGGTGGAAGTGAAGTACCGTAAAGTGGGGATATTTCGGACGCAGGGGTAACATCAGACGGTAATTCAATTTATCATATTTTATGTTGGTAACACCAGTTCTATCACTTTTGTTGACGTCGTACAAAATTTTGTCGAATATCCTTTTGAGAAGATTAACTCCATATGTAGATGAAATTATTGGGGACCATCAGTGTCGTTTTAGACGTAATAGATCTACTATTGATCAGATTTTTTGTATTCGACAGATATTGGAGAAAAATGGGAGTATAAGGGTACAGTGCATCAGTTATTCATAGATTTCAAAAAGCGTATGACTCGGTTAAGAGAGAAGTTTTATATAATATCCTTATTGAATTTGGTATTCCCAAGAAACTAGTTCGATTAATTAAAATGTGTCTTAGTGAAACTTACAGCAGAGTCCGTATAGGCCAGTTTCTATCTGATGCTTTTCCAATTCACTGCGGGCTAAAGCAGGAGATGCACTATCACCTTTACTTTTTAACTTCGCTCTAGAATATGTCATTAGGAAAGTTCAGGATAATAGACAGGGTTTGGAGTTGAATGGGTTACATCAGCTTCTTGTCTATGCGGATGACGTGAATATGCTAGGGGAAAATCCACAAACGATTAGGGAAAACGCGGAAATTCTAGTTGAAGCAAGTAAAGCGATAGGATTGGAAGTAAATCCCGAAAAGACTAAGTATATGATTATGTCTCGTGACCAGAATATTGTACGAAATGGAACTATAAAAATTGGAGATTTATCCTTCGAAAAGGTGGAAAAATTCAAATATCTTGGAGCAACAGTAACAAATCTAAATGACACTCGGGAGGAAATTAAACGCAGAATAAATATGGGAAATGCCTGTTATTATTCGGTTGAGAAGCTTTTGTCATCTAGTCTTCTGTCAAAAAGTCTGAAAGTTAGAATTTATAAAACGGTTATATTACCGGTTGTTCTGTATGGTTGTGAAACTTGGACTCTCACTTTGAGAGAGGAACAGAGATTAAGGGTGTTTGAGAATAAGGTGCTTAGGAAAATATTTGGGGCTAAGAGGGATGAAGTTACAGGAGAATGGAGAAAGTTACACAACGCAGAGCTGCACGCATTGTATACTTCACCTGACATAATTAAGAACATAAAATCCAGACGTTTGAGATGGGCAGGACATGTAGCACGTATGGGCGAATCCATAAATGCATATAGAGTGTTAGTTGGGAAGCCGGAGGGAAAAAGACCTTTGGGGAGACCGAGACGTAGATGGGAGGATAATATTAAAATGGATTTGAGGGAGATAGGATATGATGGTAGAGACTGGATTAATCTTGCTCAGGATAGGGACCAATGGCGGGCTTATGTGAGGGCGGCAATGAACCTACGGGTTCCTTAAAAGCCAGTAAGTAAGTAAACACCAGTTCACCAATGGGTCTTTAAAAATGTGCAGAAAGATACAAGCGATACGAACATGGTAAAAAGCGCGGAAAAGATGCCAAGAACTGGTGTTACCAACATAAAATATGATAAATTTAATTACCCAGCAGCAGATGTTTTACACTCGTGAACAATTCCAAGCCTTGGTGTAAAAGCTGATGCAACACCAGGTCGCCTAAACCAAGTTAGATTCTTAATTAATCGACCTGGTGTATTATATGGTCAATGTTCCGAAATGTGTGGGGCAAACCACAGATTTACACCAATCGTAATTGAAAGTATCTCAACAAACGGTTTTATTAATTAAATCCTAAAATAAATGAGTCACCAGATGACTGAAAGCAAGTAATGGTCTCTTAAACCAAATTATAGTAATTTAGCAATTACTTCTGATGAGAAAATTTAGTTAAATAATAACATTATCTTGTCAAGATAAAATTATTCATATGAATAATTTTCTATTCCACAAATAATACCTCTAAGATGATTAATACTATTTTTATTTTTCTCTATTATATTTATATTATTTAATTCCTTAAATTACTTCTCATATATTCCAATTAAATCATTAACAGAAAAAAATAATTAATATAAAAAGTATAAATTGAAAATGATAAGTAATTTATTCTCAGTATTTGACCCATCAACAAGTATAATAAATTTATCATTAAATTGAATCAGCACTATATTAGGACTATTTATTATTCCAATAAGTTACTGACTAATTCCATCACGACATTATGTTTTATGAAATAAATTATTAATAAATTTACATAAAGAATTCAAAACATTACTTGGAACAAGAAATAATTATAAAGGAGCTTCATTTATCTTTATTTCTTTATTTTCAATAATTATATTTAATAATTTCTTAGGTCTATTTCCATATATTTTCACTAGAACAAGTCATATAGTGCTAACATTATCTTTAGCACTATCACTTTGAGTTAGTTTCATATTATTTGGTTGAATTAATAATACTCAACATATACCCCTGATGTTACCCCTGCGTCCGAAATATCCCCACTTTACGGTACATTAAAAAACTCAGGTACAATAAAAATTGAAGTAAAAATAAAATTATGTCCCTGTACAATCTACTCTACACCTCGGGCTAGTGCCCGCACTAAAACAATGTGAGAAAATGACGCTCTCATCATCAAAAGGTTGAGAAGCACGTATACTTGTGTAGTCGATAATTTGAAAAACCTCTAATTGAAAACAAAGATATTAATTGCTTACTAATATGCACAACGGGAACCTATATTAAAATTGTTAATTTTCAAATTTGTATGTTCCTGTGTTCTTCCAGCTTACTGCGGGATACTTTTCCCGTCGAGAGAAGAAGCAGCATATAGCAATTTCAGACTGTGGGAGTCTTTGGGCTTCATCATAGCCTACGCTTACAGCATGTACCTGTGTGCGCAACCCAAGATCTACATCCTCATCGCACTGCTCATCATCGGCATGGCTGGCTACCTCGTCGTAGAATGGCAAGAACGAAAGAAGCTACGCAAAAAAGCTGACCAATGAGAGTGAAACCTCCAGAGTTCGTGTACGGAGTTTGTACCCCAAATATGGCACATGGGTATTTCCGTGGTTTACTTATTTATTCCTAGACTGCAAACTCTCATCACAATTTCCGGAAAGTCCCTGGAGTATACCACGTCTGCCGTTAAACGAGCATCGAGGCTACTTTCCTCGGGAATATGGAGGTCAGAGCTGTGGAGTAAATGGTGCCCAAGGGAAGAATAATCGATGTAGACCCCTAACTAATTCTCTCTCCATGACGTACTTTTCTACAATGCACGCATGCACCATTATGTGCAGAAAAACTAGACAACACAAAAAAAGTATTTAAACACGGAAGACGTTGTTCGAGTGTTATCTGCAATCAGTATTTTTCCTTCTCTTACTCACTGTACGATGTTAGGTTCAAATATTTTCTTCGGCTTTCATATGTATCTGGTAACGACGACTTCCAACTATATTATTAGTGTTTGCTTGGAATAATTCTAACTCCAATTAAATACTAATCCGTTTTAGGAAAAGCCAAATGCTTCATTTAAGGAGCTAAATGCATTTCACATATCCAGAAATAAATTGTGTATAGACCTACGCGTGTGTGTATATGTGTGGATGTGTGTGGTGTGCGTGCGTGAGTGTGTATACGGTGTGTGCATGTGTTTGTGCGATGTGTGCATGTGTGTGTTCTGTGTACGATGTGTGCATATATATGTGTATACAGGGTGTTTCCGGGTTGGTGTTACAAACTTTCAGGGATGATGGGGAAGGGCATATGTATTAATTTGAGATAAGGAACCATGGTCCGGAAATGACTGAGTCGAAAGTTATAAGCAAAAGTAATTATGTGGAAATGTAATTTTAATTTGGCACCATGTGCTCTCCTTCCCTTAACCTTTGGAACAGTCGTGGAAAGATGGTATGGGCCGGATGTCTCCTACATGGGTACTTGTCCCGATATAATCTGTGAATCCATGAACTGGTTCCGGACAATTGGCCACAGAAAATTGGTAATAGGGACAATTCGCCACAGATAGACAATTTGCCACAAATAGACAATTTGCCACAAATAGACAATTTGCCACAGATAGACAATTTACCATAAATAAACAATTTGCCACACCGTCCATTATCCAAAAATGGGACCGTAACAATTTATTTAAATGTGAATTAGTGGCAAATGTGATAAGTTTCATGTTGTCCTCTGGTTAAAAATACAGGGACATCATTTTATTTTTACTTCAATTTTTATTGTACCTGAGTTTTTTAATGTAATTAACTCCCACCCCTTCTACTAAAGAAGTTCCAACTCCACACAGAACCAAAACCGCAGATAGTAAGCAGTACTGAGTTACTGAGTATAGTACGTTCCAGAAATACGTTCGCGTTTTCCAGTGACGAAAGAGCTTTCAATAATTAATCATATTTTCGCACAGGTACTGTCCGTTTGCCTACGTCGCATCCCGATTTCCCCCACCTGCTTCTGCTCGCCCCTCTGTAATAGCTGGGCTGTCTTAGCTCATTTCTGAAAACATTAATTTCTCTTAGGAATTGGAAGTTTACGTAATATTATACAGCTGTTTAATTTAACTTAAATAAAAGGACCTCGTTAGTAATTAATTGTCACGTGATTTCCTCCCTTTCTACAATCCTGCGGCATAACCACTTGGACGGATAGTAGATAGCATGTCTGAGTAATTTTATATTTTCGGGTCGGGCAGAAGTGAAGATTGAATTTACGTAGAGTAGGTACAGAATTGTTTCAACATGAGTTACTAGTACGAAGGACGAAACTGGCAATTGGAATTAGATGCAATAGTCTATAGTGCGATAATATGCACAAAAGATTTGAAGCCTGTATCGAAATGAACGGCCACCATTTTCAAAATTGTGTTTAAATATTCATATTATGATTATTTTTCAATCTAACTTCTTTCTCTATATTGAACGCTAATGTGCTGTAGACAGTATAATATACACTGCATAATGAATACGTTCGCATGGATAACTCACTTCGTGAGTAAAAACACCTATTCTTAATACAGTACTGTACTTTGATTAAAGAAAAACCTAATGAAAATTATCAAACTCAAAATCGCGATATTTCCTAGTTTACGTAAATGGATGAACTACTTTTCTTCCATCCTATACCTAGTAGAGTGATTTGTGTTTTACGCCAGTATCATCGAACTCCAGTCTTGGAAGGGGGAGCAAGCGGTGTTTCCGGTTCTCTAAAGGTATAGACAGGTTAATATTAAAAATGTTAGTAAAAATAAAATGATGTCCCTGTACAACAACCACGGTCTTAGTGTATGTGTCGGCTATAACGTTCAGTTCGTCAATATTCCTTGGTTCAGATGGTAGGTGCAGCTTCCTGGCACGGAGCACAGTTTTTTAATAGATGGTTTCTTCGGTAGATTCACATTGGCTTCGCTTGCAATACGCTGTAACTCATTTTGAATAATGACAGACGTTGATTCTCTAAGTCCCCGCCCTTACCTTCATGTTCTCTACACATTCCTTTGCCTTAATCCTTCCCCAGTCTGCAGAATGATTCTTGTGTTCAGACGGTTCTTCGACGACACTGCTTCCATCTTCTGGTAACGTGACTATTGCATTACACCGCCACGCATGTCACAGCGCCAAACAACTCCATTCTTATTTTCTCTAAGTCTCGTGTACATGTAGCCAAGATATATTAATTTGTCAGAGCCTCTTTCTGATTTTGTGAAGCGAATTTCTTCCGCCATAGTTCCGAATTAGTTTAAAGCTTCTGGATTTGTCTTATGTTATCATAGAAATATATTATAAATTGTTGCGAATTTGAGTATTGCCTTGACTTTTAATGTATGGCTAATTGTCTTTGATACAAATTTAAATTATATGGCGAATTGCCTCTGTGGCCAGTTGTCCCCAACCCTCTGTGAACTTCTCTACTGTTCCCATTGGCTCATCCGTATTCGAAACTCAGGTCTGCTTATTCCGCTCTCGTGTACTCCTCCATTTCACTAGGACTGATCGACTGGACACTGCAACTTGTACACATACACTGCTGTCTACAGACGTGCATATCAGGACAGACCATGTCCGTTACACATTACGCTATCTGCATTGCTTTAGTGTAGTTTCCTGTCCCCATCCCTCAGACAGCGCATTAAATGGAATACTGTAAGTAGACAACTTAAACAACGTCAGATGAATACAGTATGTGTAAAATGTACAGATAAATACACATAATTAAGGTGTACAGAGAAATAAAATTATTTCATTTCCACACAACTATTTTTGTTTGTAACTTTCGACTCAGTCATTTCCGGACCAGGGTGCCCTTCCCCATCATCCCTGAAAGTTTGTAACACTAGCCTAGAAACACCCTGTATATACACATACAGGATGGAAATGAAATAACCTTGCAGATTGAAAGTGACGTTAGGGTACACGTAAATGAATAGAAAACCTATATTACGTTTTGTGATTAAATGAACGGTTAATTAGAAAATTAAGTTTGGAGTTTCAGCAGTCCGGTAACATCGTCGCTAACACACTCTACTCGTGATACAGATGTAAGAGGTCAACGAACTCGGTGTGTCTAGGTAGGTGAACTACTCTCTGCCAAGACGTTGCCACTTGCTCGCATCGTGCAATGGCTTGAATTTAGAGACTTTTAAAATTAAATTTACACGAAAACCGTCCACGCTATTGAAATAAGCCAGAGGGATAAATTATTCTTTATTAGATTTTCTATCGATATGGATAAAAATCACGATTCTATTTACAATAGTTACCGAGTAAGAGATTGTTAAACTTTTTTTCTGAAAAACTATGAACTTTCCACCAATATGATATTATAGCTTTTCGCTCTGGAAATCTTCAAGGCTATTTCACTTCTATTCTGTATATACACCGTGTTCCGCTTATAAGTATAATAAAAGAAATAGTTATAATTTCATAACAATGCATGCAAATGGGTTAAGATTGGTACCATTGTAAAGAGGAAATTGGGAAGTTTTAATCCATTGTTGTTACTTATTTTTAGAAGACTCACGCATGCGCAGATCATTAAATAAGAGAATTCGTATCGTATCTTTAGTCAGTCAGCATGTGGACGCCACAGCAGAAAGCCTTTTGTGTGCTGTCATTAGCAGAACATAGATCCATAATTCGTGTACAGCGCTTGTTTCGCCGTCAGTACAATCTTAGACCGAGGGAAGCTGTACCGACGTACGTCTCAATAATGAAATGGGATAGGCAGCTCAGAGAAACAGGAAGTTTGTTGTCTAATGCAGGTAAACATTCCAAGCGTAAAGTGTCTGACGAAAATGTCGAACGCATTCGCGAGGGATTTCAGAGAAGCCCGCGGAAATCCATTCGACAGGCTAGTGTGCAGTTGAACATCCCACCAACGGGATTCCCCTAAATGGAATGTTTGGTGTGGGATCATGCGTGACAGAATCATTGGTTCCTATTTCTTTGCTGAAAAGACAGTCACTGCAAACACGTACCTGGATATGTTACAACTGTATGCTGTGCCACAACTCCCAGATGGAGCAATTTTCCAGCAAGATGGGGCTCCACCACACTTTGCCAACATGGTTCGCACATTCTTAGACGAACAATTCCCTGCAAGATGGATCGGAAGAGGATCACCGTACATCACATGGCCTGCCAGATCACCAGATCTAACACCACCTGATTTTTTCCTGTGGGGGTTTGTTAAGGACCAGGTCTACAGGACGCCAGTACGTGATTTGGCAGACTTACAAGAAAGAATTTATGCTGCTGTCAACAATGTTACACCACAGATGCTTCATAACACTTGGGTCGAGGTTGAATACCGGTTGGATATTTCCCGTGCCACCAATGGAAGCCATGTTGAGGTTTATGGAACATAAGGTAACAAAATTCCCAGTTTTCATTCTTTGTAGCAGTTGGTTTCAACTATATACTTGTATTAATTCAGAAGTTATAGCTATTTCTTTTGTTATACTTATAAGCGGAACACGGTGTATACAGGGTGTTAGGGATTTTAGTACACAGATTTTAACAGGAGGTTCTTTGTATGAAATAGAACCAATACCTCTAATGGAATATTTTTCTACAACTCATAGTTCAACCAACAAAAAATAAATTGTATGGAAAGTTTCGTTGCCAATGTTTCATCTCTCTTTAAAATTTGTAAGGTTTACTATCAATGTCGCGATAGATATTAAAAAGATGAACAATTTGTCTCTGTCTTTTTTGCAAAAAAGTGAACCGTTTATTCACAAATTAATGCCACGTAAAATACTAATGATTTAGTTACACGGAACGTACAGATAATAAAATTTGAGCATTAATTTGCACCAAACTTTGTTCGGTAATGCCGTTGCACATTAATAACCGACTGTTTCACATGAAAATCAAGCTTTTCTGTCTTCTATAGCAGTAATTTTGCCTCAACAATGAACAAATTTGTTTATATGCGCTATTATGAGGCAGTGTTACCAACTAGGAAAACAATGTTGCCACAACTAAACTTTTTGAGCTTCTCTTTCCATTTGTGCTATTTTCATGCACCTCAGATTCATAGAACGTAAATTACATGTGTTCGAAACCGGAAAGGTCTTTTATAGGAGGCCTGTGTATCTCATCATAGTTATTTCATTTATTGTTTTGATCTTATAGCATTTTATAAATTCAGTTATTTTTTTTTTTCTATGTAAAGTGAAGGTAGGACCGATTTTTTTCGCACAGGTTTTCATTTCTACTTCATAGAATTTAACCCTTTCTTACCTATATGGCACTAATTAACTTTATAGCATTTATATACTTTTGTGTTACATATGAAGGTAAATTTTGCTATTTCAATACATTTTCATCAAATAGTTTCGTTTCAAATTTAATCACTGAATTGGTCCTAATACAGCTATTTGTTTCAACATGGATTGCTTGTAAATTTAATTTGGGTTATTTGGGTTAGAAAGGGTTAATAAGGATACTGAATATTATTTTTATTTCCTCTTAAAATTGTTACGTTTCCAACATCGCGAGAACTATTCTTTGCTCTATTATCACAGATACTGAAATTGTTTTACAGTTTGTATAACATTTCCATTAGTTTTAGATTATTTCACTATCTCTATAACAGAGTTTATTTTGTAATAAAATATCTATACAACAAAAATATTCCGGCTTTTATTAGTCTTTTCATTTCCTTACTATTTATCCTATTCTCGTTTTGAACTGTTGTCAAACGTGTGTTTCACATTGCCAAATCATTTTTTTGCAACTTACACGGAGTTAAAGTGACATAACTGTGCAGGTGAAAGGGGCAATATAGAATCCGTTAAAATAAATATGAAACTTATTATGCGTTTTCTAATTAAGTGCATGATTAATCACAAAATTTAGCTTAAAGTCTTCTGGCAACAGATAAGTATTGTTAGTGAGACAATAATAAATATTGATAAAAAATAGTAATAATAATAATAATAATAATAATAATCTTCTTCTTCCTAAACACGGTTTAGGCCTTTGCGACCTGTTCCGAAGCTAATTAAGTGTCTTCAGTCAAATTGGTCACTCCATCTTCTCACCGGTCTCCCAAAGTCTCGGCCTCCAAATGGTTTGTAAGAAAAAGCTTGCCGTGGAAGTCTTGAAGGACTCATTCTTAATATATGTTCTTTCCATTGCTTCTGATATATTTGTATCTCTTCCACCATATTCTCCTGTTGTAGTTGGTTTCTAATATCTTTATTACGTAGTCTGTCTCTTCGGGTAGCTCCCAGTATTGATCTCAGGAACCTCATATGTGCTGCTTCTATTCTTGATTTATCTTTAGGTCTTAAGACCAAGTTTCACTTGCGAATTTTAGGGCTTGTTTTGAAGTAATATTATGTATTCTTAGTTTAATTTCTTTTCTCATACCTTTCCCAAAATGTCTTTTTATACAACCATTTAATTTATTGTATTTTTGTAAATTCTCTTCTATATCTGTTTGTGCGCTCATAGTTGAGATTTTAGTACCTAAGTATGTAAAATTTGAGACCTGTTCTATAACTTCCTGATTTATGACTATTTTTTTTCGTTTTTGTATTTTTCCTTTGAGGGCCATTGATTTAGTTTTTGTATTAGACATAGTCATGCTGAAATCTTTGGCTATTTTATTCAAATTATTAACCGCTCTTTGGAGTTCTTCTTCGTTTTCCGCTAATATCACCTGATAATCTGCGAAGCATAATAATAATAATAATAATAATAATAATAATAATAATAATAATAATAATAATGGGATAATTTAAATATTTATTTTATTATATATATATATATATATATATATATAAAAACCATTAAACAATGAGAAACTTGAAACAACTACTGTTAGCGAGAATTGCTTCAAAAAATATTTTCTTAGTACATTCTTAAATTGATTTGATGTCTGACAAATAATATAAGGCTGAAGAAAATCATAAAACTTGGACAAAACCTTGCGTTTGGAAGTTTATAATTTTCTTTTACTACCTTCCAAAGAACAGATAATTTGGTTTTATTATAAAAAGGTTATCTTAAAATATCACAGATTAGAAAATCAGCCTATTATAATAGTACATTATGCAACGAGCCTATAATGAAGGTAATTAAGAAGTGAGTATGGATATTTATGAAACTCGCTTGCGCTCGTTTCATAATTTTCATAAGAGCTTCTTAATTACCATTATAGGCGAGTTTCATACGACTTTTATGCTCGACCATATTTCTAACTTGATATTATTAATTTTATTGTATCTGACCTGGAGCAATGTTCCGTATGTTGTGAGATGTGCGCAGACGCGAAAGTATTGATTTTTTCCGAGGAACAGATGTTCACATTGACCTTGCTAGGCCATAAGAACCTACAGAGATAACATTGAAATTAAATTAGACATTGAAAAACGAGATGACAAATTGAATTTATTTGAATATTATTTACAATTAACGCTAATTATTATAGTAACAGAACATAACCTTCTGCGACAGTATTGGATTTCCAGCCTCCGTGACTTTTCGCTAATTCTCTTTCGATTGCATATCCGAGAATAATCGATACTTGCGGTTTTATAACGGTAGAAAGCTGACCTGTCATTGGCTGAAGAGTTGTAACCTGAGTCGTCATTGACTGAAAGACCTGACCTTTAAGGAGTAGGTGTACTTTAATGACATACATTAAAGGTCTGCTACCAGGTGTATAATTTCTACATTTCGGCATGGTCGAGCATAAAGTAATATTAAATCTTCTCCTCTATTTAAAAACCTTCTGATTGTATTGATATGCTAATATTCCCTATGCTCTCCATTCTTTTTTATTGAGCACATTTTAAATTTCGTTCTGAAACCCTAATTTGTACAATCTTCTCTTCTTCCAGAAAATTAATTTTTGAACTTCATATTCTAGACTCTCCTTCCTTTGTGGATATCCACGTTTTACTCCCACACAGAAATGCAGGCAGACTACAGCTATTGTTTTGTAACATTGAATTCCTTTTATCTTTCTGTATTTTTAATCTTCTCTTCTGTCTTCCTCTGTACTTATTTAATGCTTCTTGAAAGAGGCTTAACTCAGCTCTCAGCTATACAACAAAAAATTGTGTTTCGTGAAAGCACTGCGAATGTCCATAAGGTATCAATCACATTCTGAGTCACTCGTCCACAACAGTATTAAAGATATATAATTGATTAAATGGCGATCTTACTCGTGTTAATTGTGTAAGCATGTGCGGCTTACAGCTGTTTCGGTGTTTCTTCACACCATCCTCAGAGCCTACTAGATCTCGGCGTCATCTCGAACTTCGCTGACTGTTGTGTGGGTGCGTTCAATTGTTGAAAAGTGTTGAAATGTGGTGTCAAATAGTGTGTGTGTTGAGAATTTGATCAGGGTGTGTTTTGGGCTGTCTGTATATTTCATATTGTTCTAGTGTGTTGAGTTTTGGTTTTTGCGTTGTATGTGTAGGATTTCCATATCTGTATTTATGTTATTGTATGTGTTGTTAGCATTAGTTATGTGTTCGGCATATGTACATGTATTGTGTCCTCTGGTTATTGTTTTAATGTGTTCTGTAGCGTGTTTGGAATGATCTGCCTGTCTGTCCAATGTAGAAACTGTCGCAACTATTACATGTGAGTTTGTATATGCCTGTGTGGTTGTATTTATTTGTTTGTGTTGTTTGTGCGTTGAGATGTCTTTGTAGTGTGTTCTCTGTTCTGTACGCTATGTTGTATTTCTGTTTTCTGAATGAGGATGCGATCTTGTGTGTGTTTTTTTTTTTTCGTATGTTAGTGTGATGTATTTCTTGTGTTCTTGTGTTTGTGTTGTGTGTTTTTGTGTTTGTTGAGTTTTTGTTTTGTCTTCCTTATGATGTTGTCTATTATGTTTGGGTTGTAACCATTTTCTTGTGCTATGTATTTGATTGTGTTCACTTCTTCATTGTAGTGTTGTTGGCTCATGGGTGTGTTGAGTAATCTGTGTACCATTGTCCTGAATGCAGCATGTTTGTGTTGTGTGGGGTGGTTATATGTGTTGTGTATGTGTGTGGTGGTGGTGGTTGGTTTTCTGTATATTTTGAAGGTGTGTTTGTTGTCGACTTTTGTTATGGTGATGTCTAGGAAATTTATGGAGTTATTGTTTTCGAGTTCCAGTGTGTATTGGAGTTTTGGATGTATTTTGTTTATGTATCGGTGTAGTTTGTGTATTTGTCGTATAGTATGAGTATGTCGTCTACGTATCTGTGCCAGTATATTATGTTGTCTGCATATTTGTTGTGTTCATTGTTGAGTATGTATGTTTGTTCTATGTTGTATAAAAATATCTCTGCTAGTATGCTAGATATGGGTGATCCCATTGGCAATCCAATGATCGCCATTTAATCAATTTTATATATATATATATATATATATATATATATATATATATATATATATATATATTCAAGTGTTAGGAGTAGTGTACGAAAGATTCAACATGGAGTATTAAAAATCTCAAAGACTCAAAACAAAATGTAATCACAGTCTACTATATACAGTCGCGAAGCTTGAGGTGATTTTTTTGCAAATCTCGTGATAAAGCGCTCCAAGCGGTTAGCAACTAGAAACAATAGACTGTCCACGGTCGACTTTGGACTGTGTCGTATTTCCATCGAGTGCTAGCTCGTTGCGTATTTCACATTGATGCTTGTGAAATGTTCGTTATTGGTTGTAATGAAAATGTTAATGGCTAAAATACAATAATTGGAATAATAATATTTTACTAGAAACGTAGAAAAATTAAGTTTGTTTTAATGAAATTTATTGATCACGTTTTATTTTCACTTCTGGTGGGATTATTATTGCTTAGGCCTACTTTTTTTTTTTTTTCAAAGGATATGTTTTTAATTATAGCTGTTAATTTTGATGTTATTTTTATTTGTTACTTTACTAGAGACATAGAAAAGTATGTTACAATAAAATTTATTGATCACGTTTTATTTCCAATTCTGGTGTGATTATTATTGCTTAACCTCATCCCGCTTTGTTAACTACGTAAGCCTACACTACAAGTACCGGTACAAATAAGTTACTCCATTAATTCATATTTCCATTATTATTGTTGTAAAGGGAAATGCAAATTAATATTTGTTGGTTTCATAATTAATTATCCTATAATCTTGAATGAGTAAAGCGATTATAGTAAATTTCAGTTCGTTTTGCACAAACAAAAATAATATTAACCTATTTCTTGCAGGTATATTCGAGTTTATGGTGGAATTTAATATACTTCATTAAAATAATAAATTAACTTTATGTATTTAATATTTCAATAATGGAAGGAAGGTGTTAATTTAAACAAAAGAACACAACGAATAACATACGAGTATTTTGTCGTCTACTAGGAGAGAGATCTGCGATGATAGGCGATAGTAGCGATCCTAGTGGTGGGCAACTACCCATGTTTGCATTTTTATTACATATTGAGCTTCGTGACTGTATATAGTAGACTGTGATGTAATCCTAACATAAGTCTAACTAATAAGTCGAAAGATTAGATTAGTTTTCTCTTATAAAAGATCTCTGCTGCCACATCACTGCAAAGAAATCGCCGATTAGTTCCCACTCTCTGTCCCTCCAGTTATGGACTCTTGTACCGCCTTCCATGGAATTCCACTCACCGGACTTCTCAGGTGTCAGCGTGCTGTAAAGATCTCTTTGCTCTAATCCTAATCCAAGTAATCGTACACCACTTCACGGGCCAGTCGCCGATGACATTCTCGTCAATTGAATTCGTCTCTTTTCACCCTGCTTCTAAGAAATCAGAACTTGAAGCTGAATGCTTCTTGACCTGCTGCGATTCTTTCTCCAGAACTGTTTTCAACTTTGTGTTCGTTTTACTATACGTATTACACCCCAAATTTCAACAGAAGTTTATTTTACTGGCAGAAAACATCGGAAAATCGCCTTAAGTCCTAGTCACAAAGATTTTTGCGAAAATTGACATGTAGAAGCTACATAAAGTTCAATATTTGCAAGACAATTTCGTTGAATTAAGGAAATTATTTCGCATTTTAGTAATAAAATAGTTGGTATAAAATTAATCATTTGAAAAAGAAACATTTAAGAGCAGAAATAAAAGTAAGAATATAATATATAAAATATTTATTATTAGGCTTCGTAATTCAGCTATCTATAAGCTGGAATGAAGTTGCTTGATTCGAAGTATATGTGACGTCACAGAGCAGGTATAGGTATGTTAGTATACAAAATAGTTACGCATCCTCTGCCTTTCGCTATAATAAGTCGAAGCCAGGACGCAGTCATAGTGAGTAGTCTTATCGATCACTGCTCTTACTAATCCTATTATTTAAATAACTACATCTTTGTGGCTGATTGGAGGTTCGTTGCAGAGGTAAAATGTCTTAGATAACACGCTCAAGCGTGTAATATTGCAGGGCATAGTTGAGAGTATTTGAACTAATATTTTCACTGTCAATATTGAGACGGTTCCTCGTATAGGATAAGGAGGTTTTCATTAGATTAGTATTTCGTGTTAATATTCTCATATGGATAGTAAGTGTGGACGTGTAAGAAAGTTTCAGAATGTGAGGCGGAAGTAACAGGTGGGCAGGAAGGCCGAAGCCAAGCTACGCGGACAGGAAACATGTGTCCAGGCGTAGATTTGACCGATGAGGGAATGCGTGGACTTTGCCTGCGGGTGGTCAGCAAGATGACGCCAAGCCAGGTTAAAAAAAAAAAAAGAGGTGATCTGGTATATGTCAGAGAATTGTCAGGACGCCGGAAGTAAGGGGAGGTTCTAGTTAACGAACAATTTTTGAAGAACGCGTCTTAAGTGACGTAAGTGTAATCATGGCCAATCAGGATTCTTAATAGAGACACGTGATTTATAGATAGGAGGGCGAAATTGTATGTTTAGTGGTTGCAAGTAGAGGGTAGATTTGGCAGATAGATAGAAGGCATATACAACGCGTACGGAGAGGTCGCACTCCACATATTCTCGGCGAACCTAACTCGGAAGGACAACAATTTACGGACTTAGAATTTTTCAGTGGATTTAGTAAGAAGTCGTGTGTTGCATCATTATTATAAGTCTGAATTCTTTTCTCATCATTATTATTACATTAGGAGTAAATTGTCATCACGTTATCAACTCTCCGTTATATTACTGTATTACTAAAGATATAATTACGTGAACTCAGAAATTAGTCTACCAACTTGTAGGAAGTGAGAGCAGTAAATTATACACTTGGACGCGCATTTCTGCTAATCTGAAACGAACACTTAATAATAATAATAATAATAATAATAATAATAATAATAATAATAATAATAAACGTAAACGTTCTCATAGTTCTTACCAACAACTTCTGGTGTGCGCCTACGTCATTTCAATCTACGAGCACGTCTCCCAAACCCCAAGTCCCGACCGTTTTTGCAGCTGACCTGGGAAATTCTCATGCTCTACCGGAGTAATCTCGAGGAGGCTGGCGCCCAAATTAATTAGTGTACATCTTTAATTATTGACATCGACGTGCCTCCTTGAGCTACTCTCCATATACGACGGAGCTGGCAGCCGAGGGCAAGGAAAGGCGTCTTGGGCAACAACGACGGCGACCGACGACCGTCGCAGATTCTGGCGCCCCAACGACCACCGGCGACCGCTTCAATATAGACAACATTAGACTACATATACATTGTGTAAAATTAACCTAAAACTGACAAAAAAACAGTGCACTGAAAGACACTGCAATTACAGTATATCAAAGGGCACGAAATTGTGTTTAACGTAGTCCAAAAAATCAGTACCATCAAAATCTGAAAATTATTAGGATATTAACTCTACGTTTAGCATGGATTTGTGTAGCCTACCATGATGTTCAGTGCCAACATCCCAATTAATTAATTAAATAATCTACATTTCAGGGGATTTCTAGAAAAATACATAGCAAATTAGTGGGTTTTCAGTGATGAACGACATATGCAATATTCTAATGAAACATGAAAAAATATACATTAGGAATATCTTGCACTAAATCATGCACCAATAACGTCATGTGTTATTGAAAGAATTTCTTGCAATATAAAATCATTTCAAGTGACATCCGCAAATGTCCAAGTTCTGTAACTTAAGAATGCACGTTATTCTTCACTGCAAAGATCACGATGAAAATGAACATCACGGCTGAGTCATGTGTTTACTAGTATAGTTTCAGAATGTCGGGAGTTCACTGTACTCCACGAACACATAGCGAAGACCTGTTTGTTTACATCTTTATCCGTTGCATCACCTGTGTTCAGCGTACTATAGTGCGTCCGCAAACTCACTCCGCAGCGAGGAGACTGCGATGTATGCGCTAGGGGCTGCAGTTATGTTGGTAAGTGGGATTCACCGCTAGCGACTGCAGTTATGTTGAGAGGTGGGGAGGTGTACACTCGAAGGTCAACACTGAACACATGTGAATGATTTTACTGCCAACTTAAAACTTCCCGCTAGGAGATCGCGCGTCTCTCTTCGCTGCGGAGTGAGTTTGCGGATACATTGTACAGGGACATCATTTCATTTTTACTTCAATTTTTATTGTACCTGAGTTTTTGAATGTACTTCACTCCCACCCTTCTACTAAGGAAGTTCCAACTCCACACAGAACCAAGACCGCAGAAAGTAAGCAGTACTGAGTTACTGAGTATAGTACGTTCCAGAAATATGTTCGCGTTTTCCACTGACGAAAGAGCTTTCAATATTGAATCATATTTTCGCACAGGTACTGTCCGTTTGCCTACGCGCATCCCGATTTCCCCCACCTGCTTCTGCTCGCCCCTCTGTAATAGCTGGGCTGTCTTAGCTCTTTTCTGAAAACATTAATTTCTCTTAGGAATTGGAAGTTTACGTAATATTATACAGCTGTTTAATTTAACTTAAATAAAAGGGCCTCGTTAAGTAATTAACTGTCACGTGATTTCCTCCTTTCTACAATCCTGCGGCATAACCACTTGGACGGACAGTAGATAGCATGTCTGAGTAATTTTATATTTTCGGGTCGAGCAGAAGTGAAGATTGAATTTACAGTACGTAGAGTAGGTACAGAATTATTTCAACATGAGTTACTAGTACGAAGGACAAAACTGGCAATTGGAATTAGATGCAATAGTCTATAGTGCGATAATATGCACAAAAGAACTGAAGCCTGTATCGAAATGAACGGCCACCATTTTCAAAATTGTGTTTAAATATCCATATTATGATTATTTTTCAATTTAACTTCTTTCTCTATATTGTACGCTAATATACTGTAGACAGTATAATATACACTGCATAATGAATACGTTCGCATGGATAACTCACTTCGTGAGTAAAAACACTTATTCTTAATACAGTACTGTACTTTGATTAAAGAAAAAGCTAATGAAAATTATCAAACTCAAAATCGCGATATTTCCTAGTTTACGTAAATGGATGAACTACTTTTCTTCCTTCCTATACCTAGTAGAGTGATTTGTGTTTTACGCCAATATCATCGAACTCCAGTCTTGGAGGGGGAGCAAGCGGTGTTTACGGTTCTCTAAAGGTATAGACAGGTTAATATTAAAAATATTAGTAAAAATAAAATGATGTCCCTGTATATACCCAATGTGTCTTTAACTTCAGTCTTTAGGTAGCTGGAATACGAAGCCTATTTTTATATACAGAGTGTCCCATTTATCTTGATCACTCTAAATAACTTTGTACTCAAGAACCAAATGAAAAATTGTTTTATACAAAAGATGTGCAACTGAAAGGAGGAAATAATAATGATAGCGAGACAAACTTGTAGCTTTATTTATTAACGAGGTACCGGTACGAGTACTAACATTGTTTCTTTAAATGGTGTGTAAAAGACATAGTGTGCGTGCCATCACTACCAGCAACTTTGGTTGAGCTCAAGGATCGCATTACGGATGCATTTACGATCATTATCAGGGATATGCTACTGTGCGTATGGGAGGAACTTCAATATCGCATCGATGTGTGTCGCGTAACGAGAGCAAGCCACATCAAACACTTGTGAAGATTTGTCCGAAACTTGGACAGTTTATGCTTATTTTGATGTATGATATACATTATTCTAAGTGTTATATTTTTCTTTATGCAGCCGCTTAAAACCTGATGAATCACTTGTAATTGCTCTATACATAGTGCCATTTAAAAAACAATGTTAGTACTTGTATCCCATTAATAAATAACGCTACAAGGTTGCCGCTCCATCAGCATTATTTCCTCCTGTCAGTTGTACACCTTACGTATGAAACAATTTTTCATTTGATTCTTGCTACAAAGATATTTAGGGTGGTCAAGATAAAGGGACATTCTGTATGTATACAGGCCTACATACACACAGCTCACCTATAGCTGCGGGAAATTGGATCATAAATAAAGCCCACAAAAAATAACCTCAGTAGAGATGACATTTCTGCGTTCAGTAGCTGGATTTATTTATTTATTTATTTATTTATTTATTTATTTATTTATTTATTTATTTATTTATTTATTTATTTATTTATTTATTTATTTATTTATTTATTTATTTATTTATTTATTTATTTATTTATTTATTTATTTATTTATTTATTTATTTATTTATTTATTTATTTATTTACTTTCAGATAGGGAAAAATATACACTTAAGGGAAGAATCAAGTAGTTTTAATCTAAACAGAAGAATTTAGGAATAGAACACCAGGAGTACTATTACCTAGGTTTAAAGAACGAATGAAGAGAGATTGCAGAGGTTGTCAAAGATTATCTTAAACTTTAAATTAGAAGGAAAAAGAAAATAAGAAGACCACCACAAAGATGGTAAGGTA
Organism: Periplaneta americana; assembly: GCA_025594305.2. NCBI lineage: Eukaryota > Metazoa > Arthropoda > Insecta > Blattodea > Blattidae > Periplaneta > Periplaneta americana. The sequence continues at coordinate 27,886,594 of JAJSOF020000029.1, read as the reverse complement.
TCTTTTGTAATCTGACCAGGACAACGGCCGTAGGCCTTGAAGTTGACGATGAATTCATGATATAGTATATAAATACCAAATCTTAACGTATAGGTATGGATGTCGAATAGAAACTCGAAGAATAAAACAAATTAATGAAATAACAGAAATTAAAGTTGCAAGAACAATCACACGGAAATCATTAAGGGACAAAATTTGTAGTTCCTTATTAGAGAGAGATGCCAAAAGAATGGAGTGGAATAAACACAAACAGAATGGAGGACAACAGATGTGTGAAATGAATCCACCACAGACTACCTCAACAGAAAGCCTTTTAGGGAGGCCACAGCAACTACGTACGATGTAAGGATGACGGAAGAGAACGGATTAGTAACAAGCCCTCAACTTTCAGGCATACAGGAAAGAGAGGAATTAATTATTATATTATGTTTTGTTATATAATTCTGTGATAGCGCGCTGGACTTATAAGCCAAGGAAGCCGGGTTCACATCCCGATTGATCCAGCCCGAATTTATAACTTGTATTGGTCAATCCCGTGGTCCAGACAATACAAAGTTCTCTCCAGCTGCTCCAATTTCCTTGTGATGGCCCAATAATTCCCCATCATCATTATCATCCATTAACAGTATAATGTAGGCCACGGTCGACTCTAGCATAAGGTCGGAAGGCTCAACCAGCGAATAGGGATTATATAGAATGGATACTGAGTGAATTTTCCTGTGTTTTGTTTCTCTGTGCGCTGGCGTTTAGTTCCACTTTCAAGCGCTAGAGGTTAGTGTAATCGAGCACACGCTAAGATAATAATTGAGAATAGAGTTGAGACACAGGATCCAAACATCGCCTACCTTATTGCATAATCCAGTAACACTGCTTCAAATAAATTCAAGTTAACAGCTTTTCCTTATTTCTCAGTGACAAACTAGTTGTAATAATATTTTTTTATTTTAGATATAGGCTAATAAATTATATTATAAAATAATATAATACATTATAAAATTATGTATCAAATTAGTTTAATATTTGTATTCAATATAATATAGGTGTATGGTTTTACTTCTCATAAGAGTTTTGTTTTTCTATTGCCAGTGCTATCAAATCATTACACATTTTAATTGTTGTTGGGGTCAACATCTCAACACTCATTATAAAGGAACTCTGAGTCTACACATTACAGTTAATGACGGATGTATTATTTCATGGGTCCAATTTATTTTATTTGAGTACATAATGTACTTACAACTTACTTACTTACAAATGGCTTTTAAGGAACCCGAAGGTTCATTGCCGCCCTCACATAAGCCCGCCATCGGTCCCTATCCTGTGCAAGATTAAGCCAGTCTCCATCATCATACCCCACCTCCCTCAAATCCATTTTAATATCATCCTCCCATCTACGTCTCGGCCTCCCTAAAGGTCTTTTTCCCTCCGGTCTCCCAACTAACACTCTATATGCATTTCTGGATTCGCCCATACGTGCTACATGCCCTGCCCATCTCAAACGTCTGGATTTCAAGTTCCTGATTATGTCAGGTGAAGAATACAATGCGTGCAGTTCTGTGTTGTGTAACTTTCTCCATTCTCCTGTAACTTCATCCCGCTTAGCCCCAAATATTTTCCTAAGCACCTTATTCTCAAACACCCTTAACCTATGTTCCTCTCTCAGAGTGAGAGTCCAAGTTTCACAGCCATATAGAAGAACCGGTAATATAACTGTTTTATAAATTCTAACTTTCAGATTTTTGGACAGCAGACTGGATGATAAGAGCTTCTCAACCGAATAATAACACGCATTTCCCATATTTATTCTGCGTTTAATTTCCTCCCGAGTGTCATTTATATTTGTTACTGTTGCTCCAAGATATTTGAATTTTTCCACCTCTTCGAAGGATAAATCTCCAATATTTATATTTCCATTTCGTACAATATTCCCGTCACGAGACATAATCATATACTTTGTCTTTTCGGGATTTACTTCCAAACCGATCGCTTTACTTGCTTCAAGTAAAATTTCCGTGTTTTCCCTAACCGTTTGTGTATTTTCTCCTAACATATTCACGTCATCTGCATAGACAAGAAGCTGATGTAGCCCGTTCAATTCCAAACCCTGCCTGTTATCCTGAACTTTCCTAATGGCATATTCTAGAGCGAAGTTAAAAAGTAAAGGTGATAGTGCATCTCCCTGCTTTAGCCCGCAGTGAATTGGAAAAGGATCAGATAGAAACTGACCTATACGGACTCTGCATTGTATGTGTTATATTTCCGCTGTGTCGACTGCTAGCTGGTGTGATGTCAGTGCCAACTCCAGGGAGAAAGCAGAATCTCACGCTCAAACTGGTTTGAAGGTCATTGAAGTCAGTCCTGCTACATCAAAGGTACCGATGAGAAGTGTCCATACTGTATAACTATCTATACACTGGCTCAACGTGGCAACACTGTGTCGTCTGCTCTTGTCTGTCATACACCTGCCATACTTCACTAACGGAACCAAAGAGTTTTAATGTTAATATCAGAAGAAAACCGTTAAAAAGTTATACAAAGAGTTAGTATAATGCACTACGGATTATAGATAGATATATACATTTGCAACAAAGTAAAGTAATTCTCTTATATTTTTTTAAATCTTGAATAATGTCATCTCGAAAAAATTGCTGTAATTTAATACAAGGATTCGTAAAGGCTATGTCGTGTCTTCACTATTTTTCTCATTATTTCGCACATGCTATAGTTGTATATTATTAAATAAAAATATTTAATTACATTATATACAAAACTCAAACACGAACAATTCATAGGTATGAATCTATACTAATAATAAATCTGTAGCCGAAATTTTTCTGGTAATTTTCGATTTTCCAAAAATAATTGGTCTTAACATATATAATTAACCACCCTGAAACCGAAAATCGCTTTTTCGAAATTTTTGTTTGTATGTCTGTCTGTCTGCATGTATGTTTGTTACCTTTTCACGCGATAATGGATGAACGGATTTCGATGAAAATTGGAATATAAATTAAGTTCGTTGTAACTTAGATTTTAGGCTATATGGTATTCAAAATACATTATTTAAAAGAGGGGTTATAAGGGGGCCTGAATTAAATAAATCGAAATATCTCGCTTATTATTGATTTTTATGAAAAATGTTACATAACAAAGGTTTCTTTAAAAATAATTTCCGATAAGTTTTATTCTTTACAAAATTTTGATAGCCTGATATTTAATGAGATAAATGAGTTTTAAAATTAAAATAACGCCATCTAAGACGGTGCAATGAATTAAGAACAAATGACTTCGTCTATAAGGGGCCTTGGACAACAACAATCGAAACAGAGGCCTTGGACATCAACATTCGAAAGCTATTAAACATAGCCTACAGAGAATGTTTCTGTGTTTGTATGAAGTAATATCAGAAGCTAAATTAACCGATTTGTATAATTAATTATTATTTTACCATTGTAAAGTGTAGTTTCTCTAGATGGACATAATGCTATAATGTTATTACAGTAAAGTCTGAGTAAATCGAGGACAGGTAAGATTAAAATAGCTTCTTATGCACAGAAAATTTGATAGGCTATTTTGTACATTCGTTTTCTGTATTTCTTAAAATAATATTTATGTACATTCATTTTAATCTCAGAGAATTAACGAACAACGAGAGTGTATTGATTTAGTATGCAGTAATAGTACGTTAGCTTAGCAATCCATTATTTTATAATTCAAATTTTAACTATGCTCAATTGAATCGTGTTAAAATACATAAAATATATATGCAATAAATGCAATGCAAAAAAATTGGGTAATGAGCGAAGCAGATTATCTTGCTCTGTTGTAAAAGTTATTCCCTGAATCAAACGTCCTATTTTAATTATGTAATTACTTTATATTTATTTCTAAAAGGTGCAGCGGAGCGCACGGGTACAACTAGTATTAAATATATTTTGTCGTAACTCTGAAAGAATTCGTTGTCTTCTTTATCATGCAGGTAATAATATATTAATTTATTTTTTTTCCTATTATACCACTAGATATACAACACTCATTACAACAACGTAGTCACTACTACCCCACTATACCATATTATAAGGAAAAATATCATCTAACATCGATCGAAGTTATTGGATTACTGATTGGGGCTAGTGGGACCATCACAAAAAGATTCGCGCATTTTTGCAAGCAGTTTGGTCTAGGACAAACTCTTGTCACTGAAGTATCTCTGTCTGCAGTGAAGGGATCTATAAAAACCCTAAGAAACCATATCTACACGTAAATAGATTGATCTCTTTGCTATGGCGATCTGCTCACTTAAGTTGGGTCTTGCAACTAGTGCTAAATAGACGACTGTGATCACCTGATAGCAAATGGATACCGTACTAAGAAATTTTTCGTTTCTTCTGGAATTAATGATCTTTTGTTTAGTCGTCTTTAATTATTTATAATTGTGTTATTTCTTTTTCTTTTCTTTCTCCATTGTTTTTTTTTTTCATTATAATTGTGTACCTAAAATTTACTCAAAAAAAACAACAATTTTTTGGTAAGCTTTGTCTTCTAGGCAGTCTTCACTTGGAGGAAGCTGAATAAAATTCAGAATAACAACAGTCAACTTGTGGATGTTGGATTTTCTCGATTTACCACATCACGGCATTGCGCTATGTACTTCCTGGCAAATCAACAATGTGTTTACGAAAAACGTTTGACTATCGACAGCGTCTTCAAAGTCAATAGCATAAAAAATCACTAGCAAATTAGTGAAAAGTTGTAATGTTATTCACCACATAAATATTTCTGAGAATAAATTCTCAAATATTTCAGTGGAACAGAAGTTTGGAGTATGTTTTTAATCAACATTTTCGAAAAAGGAACATTGTAGAAATTTTCAGTGTTATGAATTATGTGAATTAGTATCAGATTTATACACATTATTGTGAAAAAAAAAAATTACACCAATTACAAATACTCGCAAATGCCATAAAAATAGGTCTACTCGATTCTGAAACTTATCTTCATGTTCATTTGTAAATAGAGGCGACTTTCACACTTAAGAATACTGCAATGTAGTATACAAAATGGCAAATTCAGGAAGAACGTATGGAGATCACGATTTAAGCAGACGCTGGGCAAAAGAAAATGCTTTCCAAAGGCGACTTCCTCCACTTGAATACGGGGAGAAGTGGCACATTATTGGAAACATTGTGCTTATTAGTATTGCGCTTATGTTAGAGTTAACATCAATAAGTGGTATAACCAATCTACAAAGTTCCATGCACAACACTGTGGGAAAAACTTCGCTGGGATGTATCTACGTGGCATTCATTTTCTCAAACCTCTTTCTGTCTACTCCATTATTAAGGTACGTATATAACATTAAGAATAATAATATTATGGTTCTTCTTTTGAGAAGATTAACTCCATATGTATATGAAATTATTGGGGATCATCAATGTTGTTTTAGGCATAATAGATCAACTATTGACCAGATATTTTGTATTCGACAGATAATGGAGAAAAAATGGGAGTATAAGGGTATAGTGCATCAGTTATTCATAGATTTCAAAAAGACATATGACTCGGTTAAGAGAGAAGTTTTATATGATATTCTTATTGAATTCGGTATTCCTAAGAAACTAGTTCGATTAATTAAAATGTGTCTCAGTGAATTGTACAGCAGAGTTCGTATAGGTCAGTTTCTGTCAGATGCGTTTCCAATTCACTGTGGGCTAAAGCAAGGAGATGCACTATCATCTTTACTTTTTAACTTTGCTCTAGAGTATGCCATTAGGAAAGTCCAGGATAACAGAGAGAGTTTGGAATTGAAC